>JZKD02S1104470.1:173573-196983 GCA_000966675.3 Picea glauca
TAGAAATGGGCTCTACCTCAAGAAGTATTACTCATAGGTAGGTCACCTTGGGTAACTTTTTGTAACATATGTATAGTCTTTGTACTATTACTTTCTGGTTTCTTTTGGTTTTATGAACGTGTCATTTTTTATGTTATCTTTTATCATTGTGGCAGATGTCAAGTGAATCATAGGTGTTCGTTGGGTATGAAGACGATGCTAGACGACACACTCAGAGGCTTGCCTCCACAGCTTGGGTAATTTTTACACCTCAAGGCCAGTTATTATCTTCAGGAGGTATATGTTTAGGCAACACCACAAATAATATCGTCGAATACAGTGCAGTTATTGAGTTTCTTCATGACGCTCTGTTATTTGGTATCTCTCACCTTCGGGTCTATTTAGACGCTTAGTTGGTTGTGTCTCAGTTAAATAGAGTCTACCATGTTCATGATCCTACTTTACACCGACGATTCCTTAGGGTATGTCTCTTAGAACGAAGATTTGATTATATTACATATTTTCATGTTCCCAGGAGATTAAATCAACTCACAGATACTCTAGTTAATCAAATCTTAGATTGGCATCTCGCACACATATAAGAAAGACATACACATGCACATGTAAATACATTTTTTTTGTTTTTCCATAAGACATAAAACGACATAAAAATCCATATATAATATAAAAATCATCAGAGTACATTGGTGGGCACAAGAACCTCAAAAATACGATCAGTAATGAGTCATTGGGCTTATGCCCTCAAAAAATATACAAGTAGTGCCCTCGGCATGTGAAAAGTCCAGTCTAACTAAGGACGGGGCTTGTGGGCCCTGCTGTAATAATCAACGACATTTTCAAAACGTCGAAAAAGTCAGACCCATGTCCATGGCGCCCCCACTACACGAGGTTGTATGGAGGGCGGTAGATCAGCAATCTCTGCCATGGGGATTGTGCGAGTGAGCGAGGTAAAAAATTTCTCTACTCGTCTCAGAACCCGCTCAGCCTCACCGCCTGGAAGCTCTCCTGCTGCTGTTGGTCCCCCTGCGACGATGAGTGTGGCCCCTGGTCAAGGACGTCACCTGTTCCTCGCATAATCTGTTGGTCGCACTGGCCCCACATCTGCACATAATAGACACATATCTTTCAAATGATCTGGTATTAAAAAAATGATATATCTAAAAAACAACATAAAAATTACATATGTTTAACAAACAAAAAAACAAATGATGCAAACTTACCCATCTCTCCTCGCTCCTCATCGGGAGGTACCGGTATCTCAGGGTCTCTCGAGAAGTCAATCCCATCATAAGGGTAATCCTCTGTGACTAGAATCTGTTGTGACAACCAAGCAAAAAACTCATCATCAAAGGACTCATTGGTCCTTCCTCCCCCTTGTCGTGGTAACAACACTACCCATCTGCATATCATGGGAAGAGTGGCCTGATGCCATCATACCACCTCTCGAGGGCTGAAACTAGGCACTCTTTCAAATAATAAAGAACAAAGTATCGTTCCAAACTTGAAGTTCCTTTGAGTCTGCAACCGACAGTCTGTTAGTTGCCTCTTCATACAATCCAGTAATGTGGTGCTCCAATAAAAAATCTGTGCATTTAGGCACTAAAATTCACAGTTCATCTGTGCACGAGACACCTGATGCAAAGCCGCAGACCCAGTAATCCACCCGATGAGAAACACGATCGCCTGTAGTGCTAAGTCTGAAATATTTCTTATCGGCACTTGCGAGATCGTCCAGTCTGTACCCTCTTCACAATGGAGTCCAATCAACTCCAATATATTGTGAGGCCCAGAGGGAAACGTACGGAAGTTGACTGGTTCGCCTCTCCTGGAGAGGTCAGTCAGAAAATATATGTCCTCTATCGTTGGAACCAGTGACTGCCCCTCTAGTATAAAGGCCTCTACATCAGGATGCGAGTGGTCAACCAAGGCATTCAATAGCCTAGGTTGTGCTTGCATGAAAGGACACAGAAAAAATTTCAACAATCTACATTGCATTAACACAGCAACAACATTAGGGTCTTCCCCAACCAGAGCACTAATATCCTCATGATATATTTCTCTCCAGTGCACATACATCCTGCACATGGGCAAAGTTTAGGAGGGTTAATTCTTTCTTTTTAAATTTTTTTTGCACTAAATGGAGGGTCCACGCGGGCTGTTGTGATGATAGTCGCATGTACACGCGGTCTGCCTTAAGACAGAGCAAGTGTACATGCGGGTTGTCATAGGATAGCCCGCGTGGACGTAGGGCCGACCTTTAGAAGGTCGACGCCCTCCCAAAAAATGAAACTAAATGCCTAAATAAAGAATTAGATTGCAAGATAAGGTAGTTTATACTTACTTGGTCTAAGAAGATGGTTGTTTCGTCCACCAAGGCTCCTGAAATCAATTCTTTTTACAAAGGGGCAGTTTTGGCTTTTAGTCAATTTTTCAATTAACAATGGTGATAATGAGCTGACAACTTCTATTTATAGAGGTTTTTGGCCTCTTTTTGTCAATTTTCGGACCCTTTTGTCATTTTTTCTAAACTGAAAATCATTTGAGATGGTTCAAGAGTCTTCTTTGGATGGTCACAGGAAGTATTTCTTTGGGTATTGGGATTTATTTATTTATTTTGAGATTTGGGCATTTTGACAGTCCTTTGGTACAAAGTCATTTTTTCCAACTCATTGCATTTAAGTCAGGATTACACCTCCACTTTCTACATCTCGTTGTCTTTTCCGCTTTGCCATAGGATCGATCCCACCAAGTTGCGACATGGAACCATTATTTCTACTTTAAAAGTGTCATAATTTGGTGGTAGAGCTTACCGTAACATGGATGCCCTAGGTAGATCCTGGTTGCATTATGGTGTCCATGCTGTCACCAACGACTATAGGCCCGAGAGTCCCTTTTAGTTTTTCCTAATTACGAGTTTGAGCCTCATTTGCATGATTCCTTATCACTCTTGACCTCACCCTCAGGACTCCCAAAACATAACAAGTCTTCTTTTAAGCCCTTTTCAAACCCTCTAAACATGAAAATATTGTCGAGCGATCTTGTGGCCTTTTACACTTGTTAAACTGAAATTTGAAGTCACGTATATCCGACGATAGTTTACCCATTTTTCGGTCTGGATGGTCAACTGTACGAACAAAGGTATACTCAAGAGGCCTCAAATCTCTAGAAGAGTACCCTCGGGTATAATTTTAACCCTTTTTCGAGCATGAGGGACTAAATTTATGAAAAAGGAACCCCCACAAAGTCCATAGTTAAGCTCTTTTCAAACTCCCTAAAATTGAAAAGATCGTCGAGTGACCTTATTCTTTCACACTCGTTAAAATGTTCCAGAAGAACATTCCTGACGGATTCCATAGTTAAGTTTTTTTCAGACTCCTTAAAAAAGAAAAAATTGTCGATTGATCTTGTCTTTATCACACTTGTTAAAATGGTTTTGAATAGACGTCTCATCGGTGCTAGTTTACCCCTTTTTCAAACCTACTAGACTACATTCGAAAAAGGTACCCCATCAAAGTCTCCCGTTACATTTTTCCAGACTCTCTAAATATGAAAAACCACTGAGCTTACCTTCTCTAGGCTTGTTAAATTTACATCGAAGGATGTTACCATTGTGTGTCTTACTAATCGCATTTGTAGACCCGCATCTTTTGCCTAATGCCAGCTCCATGTTGCTCTCAACCGAACCATCTGAAACATGCCTTATACGCAAGCCCTGTAGCACTTTGCCTTTGTGTCTTGACACCTTTAACCCCAGGAGGGATTTTTTACGAGTGTCCTTTCTTTGAACATCATTCTTGTCCTTGCGCCTCGAACTCGTATGTTTGTGACACTCATTCCTCCTTTGTAACGTAGCATTATTTTATTCTTTTTTCCAAATTATTGAAAAAGACAAAAAAATCAAATATACCCCAAAAAGAGGGAGGGAAAAGTATTTTCTTTGTATTGGCAGCACAATGAGTCACCCTTGGATAAAGCGCATACTTCCATTTATTCGTTAAGACTTGGGATTTAATATGACCTTAGGAAGTTGTTCCCACTGCATTGAGTTGTGTCCTCCTCCATTTGGTTATTCTTCCAAACATATGGAGAGTTTGCGTTGCTTCCTGCCTCGTGAACTTATGTTAATGCCATGCTGCCTAAGTCTCATATTTTGTCGTGCTATTTTCCAAGGGAAGTTTTTACCAAGCTTGAGTCGGCCCATCTGCAGTTTGTCTCTTTCCATCATGCCCGACCATCCCAAAGGTCCAATCAAGTCTTTGTTCAAAATCCACGAAGCCCTCAACCTGATCATCAATATCCTCTAGTCCATGACCGACGAGTCATCGAAGACCTATGGCTAGTGAAGTCGTACACTCATATTACACTCCTACCCAAGTTTTGAAGATTTTGAAGTTGATGCTCAAGCTCTGAAGACCTGATCTCCAGCCATCATGCCTTCTCAGCTTCTAGAAGATGGATACTATAAATGTATATATTTTTTATTTCGAGATGTAGATCCACTGTGTATTGCTCGTGGCTACACTTTATACAGTTATATGACATGGATATACAATGTATTTGATTTCTAGACATGATTTTATCTCATTCCGAGCATGGGTATGCCCACCTCGGTGAGACAATTGTTATTTTGCAGATGGAACCTCCCGAATTCTAGTCCCTGGGCTCACTGGTTTGGTACGTTGATAAAGATTGGTAATATATTTTAGCCATCAAATGCTCTTCTAACCTCACACATTAGGAGGCATCTGTTATAACCCTAATTTTCACTAGACATACTTACTTGGCATCAGGCCATCTCAGATTCCTTCTTTGCCAAAACACTACTGAACAACTCTTCTTAAAAAACCCCTTTATAAAGGCCCACACGTCCTGCTCCATTACTGCATGCGTGTACACACTAGATGCCCCAATACAACCCGTGTGTACCTACAAAATCATGGAGAAATGAAAGTTGCTGACGGAAAACACATCTTTGGGCAAGTTAACTAAACCTTTCGGCTAAGCATGGTCGGTATTTCGACCAAATACCTAGCTCCTTCTAGCCTATAAAAGAAGGGGTAAGGGTCCCATTTGAAAGGAGGAAAATCATAGTAAAGAGACTATACCCAATTGAGCATTCCCCTTGTCCCAAACTTTATCCATCCTTGTGCAAAGAGAAGTATAGAGAAAAGAAGTTGGAGGACAGTTGAAGAGGAGCCCGGGACCAGTTGAAGAGGAGCAGTGTTGACCACATATTGTAAGTTTACTCTTGTGAAGACTAATACAAAAAGGAATACTTTTTCCATCCCACCATATCATGTGTTCAAGTTGAATGTTTATTTTATGATATTGTCACAACTAACCCAACAATTAGTATATGAAATGCACGTTCGCAACTTTTTGTTTGTTCATGTGTGAATGCAGGTCAGCTTTGGGAGGAGGCTTGCAATCAAAGAGCGAGTGAAAGCAAAGGGATCGACATCAAATGAAGGACTTAAGGTAGAGTTACCGAATCTAATTTACACCTTTGTATTGCATGAATGTGGGGTTTTGTGTCGGGAGAATAGGGAAGAGTAGAAGCCTTGAAATGGTCATTTTTTGCATGCATGATTAAAGCCCTTAAATGCTAAGTCCGTAGGAGGGATTCCCACCCACAACAACAATGTCCCAATTTGTTTATTAAACTCATCAGTGTCAATATCTTCAAGAAATTAGTCAAAGAGACTGTACACCAATACATGATTCTTTCCCCCCCGAGCCATGAGGGGGAAAAAATTTAAGATTTTAAGACTAAAAAATGCCAAAAACCATGCAACTCCGCTACTTCAAATGCAAACTAGTTTCACTACCCAAAAACAAGAAGGCATCTATATTGTTTTCTTGATTTTAATGTATAAATAAATTAAATACAAATCCTTCAATGCTCCACAACTTTCAATCAAAAGAAAGAGTCATATGCAGATGCAAAAGACATGAAGCGACAAAGGTTTCAAACAAAGCATGCACTCAAAGCAATGATAATTGCAAGAAAACAAGTAGAAACTTGTTATAACAAGAACTCAATCAAGGATTCAACAACTGACAATCATTCAAGGAGTACAAGAATATGCAAAGAAGAATCCAAGAAAAGACAGAGAGAAATAGAAATCACTCAAATTGTCCCAACAAAACAAGTAGCTAGAAAGGGATATTTCACATTTCAGAAAAAATTTCAAGTTCCAATTAAGACAATAAGGGGTTATAAGCACCAAATATCAACCTAAATAACTTCACAAACCAATCACAAAGTCTGGGTAAATACTTCCACAAAACAAGCTGAGAAAATATGAGCAGAAAAGGGCAAAACTCCTCCAAAAAGGAGACCAACGCTCCCTATATCAAGGGTACAGAGTGCTGCAGAACTCCCTAAATAAATTTAGGGGAGTTATAGTGCTCTGATATGGCCTACAGGGGGGTGTTGATTCACCCAGAAATTAAAAAAACAGTAAAAAAAATGAAGAAAAACTCACCCAGAATGCATAAAAATTGGTGAAATTGCTAGTGAAGGTAGGAGAAGGCTAATGGATGATGAATAAATAGTAAAAGTGATCTGAAAGGTGGGAAAATATAAGTAAATACAAGAGTAATTTCTTGGGGAAAATGACCTCAAATATCAAATGGAACAGTGGACAGATCTTTGAATTTCCTTACAACAACTTTCATTCAATCAGATAAATGAAAAAAGAAGTAGATCGAATCCAAATCTCAAAGAAGAAGAATGAATCAAAGTAAGGAAGGAACATGTCAAAAATCCAAACAAAACATCATCAATTCTTAGAAATCAAAATGTTGGAGGCCAAAACAAGGACACACTGAGATAGTGATAACATTGAGTAGATGAATCAACAAAAAAATAAACTTAGAGATCAACTCCCAAAAGGTTTTTTAGCAGAAAAAGACCAGTTCTCTGGTGTCAAGGGAGCCAGAGCATTGCAACGCTCTATGGGAGCCTTCAAGGGAGTTCTCACGCTCTAGTTGAAGAGGCAGGGGAGTGATAGCCTCTTAGAAGAACAAAAACTTGCCCAAAACTAAAAAAACTCAAGAAAATCTAGAAATTCAGTGTGTATGGGATGAATCCAAGAGCCAACAACACATCTAAGAATCATAAACACAACATGAATAAGATCTAAATATGATCAAAGTCCAAAAACAATACCAAGGAAGGAAACCAAAACTGAAAGCCATTCTCCCTAGTGGAGTCGCCAATTTTTGTTACATGAAAGTCCCCCTGCAGACTGGTGGATTCCATCTGGGATTCTTAATCTCTAAGATCAAGACATAAAGGTGCTAACTTTGGTCACTAACATCCCTTTAAACAAACTAATCTATAGAGAAGACGAAGAAGATGTACCTTTTTATGATGTTTGTCCTCGCCTAGTTCCAAGCTGAGCTCTGATCTACAAGCTCTTCAATAGGTCCTGCAATCTAATCAAATACAAAGCATGCTTCCTATTCTACTACGATTAGTTTGAAACTATATATATCCATTAAATACAAGTTCATGTAGGTATACAAAATCTTGAAGGAAACAGGCCAAGCACATGTATTAATGAGAACTTTATAGAGATACTTACAGACCTTTGATGAAGTTGTAGCAATCTCTCCAATCTCTCCTTGTCCAACCCCTTGCTCCAATGATCCACAAACAAAATGACTATGCTTCACTAATAATTCTCCCTTATGAAATCATAAGTTTGATGTCTTCAATTTCTCCTCAATACCATTTCTCATCAGATCATAAGTTTGGTATATCTAAAAATCCAAGTCCTTCACCATGAGAAGGCCTCCTTATATAGGCTTGGAGAGGCCTAACCACCTTAGATATTATTGGGATAGGTTGAGGATCTTTCTCCATTAGTTGTGGGTCCTCCCTAATATCCAACCTTGACCTTAGATGTGAATCCAACTGATTTCAGAGATAAGGGGGATCTTCCCCTGATTTTCTCAATAGCATAACACTCCCCCAGGATGGTGCACAGAGCGCTACAATGCTCCGCCAAAGAAGGGCAAGGAGCACTAGCACTCCCTGCTAGTGGGTAGGGGAGTGCTGCCCAAAATTTCCTCAAACAATCCTAGCGCTCCCCTAGAATGGGGCACAGAGTGTTGCAACGCTCCCCCAAAGGAGGGAAAGGAGTGATGGCACTCCCCAACAGTGGGTAGGGGAGCGCTTCCCTTCAAAATTCATTTTTAAGTGGGTTTCTCAAGGAAAAAGGCTTTGTACTCTTCATCAAATGACATGTCCTTCTTTAACTAGTCTCTGAGGGTGTCTTCAAGTGTTCCTTGTGATGTCATTCGAGACACGACATAGGCAAGATTAATGTATGATGTCTATGACACTTGTGGATAAAATGTGAAACTTGCAACACTTGTGGCTAAAATGAAACACTTGTGACACTTGTAATCACAACAACATATCATCATTGAAATGAGTAATTTTGATGTGTAATAGGGATATCCCCTCAACCAACCTCACATGACCGCGTGCTTAACTCTGGTGTAAGTGGAGACTCCTGACGTCACCAATTATACAATGGATTTCACCACTCCCTTGGTAAGACACATATGTTGATTTAATATCCTTGGAGAAGTTTACTCACAAAATCCTATTCCAAGGCTCTAAATCCTAAGCTAGTTTGAGCACCCTAGAAAATAAAATTGTTTCTAATCAATTTTAAATTATCAACGTTGCTTTTAGTGGCCTTTCTTACTAAAAAGAGGTGTGGTTGTAAAACTAATGATTTTAGGACTCAACAAGTAAGATAAATGAATATGAATAAAATGCAAAGTCCTAACTTCAATTCCCAATAAATGATAAGTTTTTCAAATGCAATTTTCAATTGAGTTCTGCAATTCCAAATAGGTGCAATCTTTCTATACATGTGCTAAGATCAATGATAAGAAGCCAAAAGATCAAATGCCAACAATGTAAAATGCCTAATAATTTTGTATTTTCAATATAAAAGAGTGAAAATGCAAGGACTGAACAACAGCTTGATATAAAAATTCCATTGAATGTAAATAGAGACAAACCAAGTAGGATATCAAGAAGAAAACACCCAACCCAATATGCAACGAAAATCAAATGAAAAGGATGATGAGAAAGGCACCACCCAGAAATTCAACCAAAGAAAGGTTTCCTATCATTCCACAGACATTTAACAATCATAACAGAGACCCAACAAGACTCAACAACCATAAAAACTTACCCAAAAAAAATCAAACTCAACAACCAAGCAAAAAAGGATGATGTACGCGACTGTTCGGGAGAAAACCACGTATATACGCCTCTTGCAGAAGGACAACACACGTGTGTATGTGACTGTCAGGTTAAAACCCGCATATATGTGTTAAAACACTGTCAGGCTAAGGAGAAGACTAAGAAACTCGGACTCAAAAATGAACAGAGGTTTTTAAGAAATAAGACAACAAGAAAATCAATATAAAAGAGAGAAATCAAAGGATAAAAACACTCCAAACCCCAAAAACAAGATTATATCCCCGGTATGTTCACCAATTCTGTTACGAGGAAAATCTCTTTATGGCTAGGGGTAAACCACAACAGCCGAAAATGTCTGCAGAAATCAAATCTAATATCAGATAAACTATATAAGAAAATATGCTAGCGAGACAAGATAAAGAGACTACCTCGTCCAAACGTTCAATGAAGTCCATCGTTGAGCACTTGACTCAAAGCAATACACCTGCACCTTGTCCTCAACAACCAAGAAACGCAAGAATATGGTGATAATATATAATGTTAGCACATTCAATAGCATAATCCATCAACATTCATAACAAACATGCCCATGGAATAACGATTCAAATATTTACAAGATATTAATTGGATGAGAAAAGAGTATTTCTATTAAAATGTAATCAACAAAAGTGAATGAATTACAAACTTCCACGTCAGCACGATTTAGAATTGAGAAAATAAGTCCCTTCTAGCTGGGCCTCCACCACTTTAATCCTCCACCAAAGGAAAGCTCATATAAGATATACAATAAGGTTCTCACTCAAGTAGGGCAGAGCTTAGGGGCTGAACAATGTGTTCATACTTAAAAGGATAAAGGGATGCAAAACCAATATAAAGTGAATAATTTCTCCAAAGTAACTTTGCTCTCAAAGTTGAATTCTTCTCTTCTTTTTCCATAGCTCGAATTTGGTCCATTTATAGCCTTCAAGTGTATTTGAAGGGCCGAGTCAGAACATTTTCAGTATATGGAAGGTCAAGGATCATGGATCTCATGACGTGACATGGAAACCCTACACCATTTTTTAATTTTGGGCACACAACCCGATGTACGCGGGTTGTAGTGGTGCAACCTGCTTATACACATGATGTATAATAGTTAGGGCATGTATATGTGGAAAAATATTTTTTTTAGCTTTGGGATTTGCAAAAAGGACTTCAAGTCTGCATAGGGAAATGGTAAAAGGCATTATGAGAAACGTTTCAAAGGGTGAGACAAATCTTGCTATAACATAGACAATTCTACACCATTATCACTCAACCATATGAAAAACGCCACCCCGAGCACCTTAACCTTTTCTATATAGAATGATTATGGGAAGCCACACTAGAGCCAACATATAAACCACGAGAGCACACCTTCTCCAAGGTAGTGCACAAGTAAGAGTACAAAATTTCACACATGAACTTAGAGCTAAATATGCTTTAGTTAATTTTACTTGCTACCTCTTTATTGTCATGCCTTATTCAAGTATTTTTAAACCAATATTATAATTATAATTATTCTAAAACTTTTGGTACTAAGAAGGAGAAGCATATGGCGTTGAGACTTGCCTTCCATTTTGTAAATTTCCAAGGTTACTTGTCTGACACTAACATTTCCCTGTCCCTACACTACCATCCCACAACTTTCATATTCTCTAGTTTGAAAGTGTTAGAAATACATTTTTAATATTCTAGATCAATGTTTTCATGTGCCCCTTATCATGGCCATGTTTCAAGGCTATACAACTAGATATTTTAACCTTATGTCCGCGTGGATCATGGCCCCTTATGTTGTAATCATTTCCCTAATTCCAAATAATGGATCCTTTCAACGTTGAAATGTTAGGAACGTCGGGTTGATTACGTGCAGACAACATTTTCCAATGTCCACGCCATAGAAAATATCCATCAAAACACATGTCTTAGCTCACAAAATATTTGTTCATATAGTATTGCACCCGGCTCGCATCCCATACATCTTCATACAATGCAGACTGTTGATAGTTTTCAACCTTGCCTTCGAAACCCCAATTTTCACTCTGGCATTTGAGATCTGGATTCTTAGACAAACCCTTGGCTCATGAGGTTTCTCCTGGAAATTCACAAACCTCGTCCTTAGAGTCCATAATGGAGCCCGAGGGGATTCCTAGATAATCGTTTGAAGCCTCTAGGAGGTAACACAGATCAATACCCAAGTCCGAAACTAGAGTTTGGCCCTCATAGCCACCAGAAATATTGAAGGCCGACGAATTATCCACCAAGATGGGCGCATAAAAAGTGGAACAGGTCGTGTTGATCTCTTCCTCCAGGCTTGTCATGACTTCACTAACAAAATCCTCACTAGAAGTTGTTCCTTCTTCTTCTGAGAGGGTAAATTTGTCTAATAGCGAGAAATGACAAAACAAACCCGTTTCTTTTCCATTGAAGCATTTGGAATCCTGGAACTCAGAGGAGTTCAATAGAGCCCCCAACTCTTGGGCACATTTTCAGAGTGTGTTAGACATGATCGAAAGGCCGCTTGGAATGATGATGATAGTTCAGTTGCAGCAAAAAATCCCGATATGGATAAGAGAGCGGATATGATAGGAGCCAATAGTGGGATTGGATATATGTAGCTATGCATAGAAACTCATGGGGAACCTATATCAACTGTGTGACTTAGCTTTAGTTGGAAGAATCTAGCATATGGGAAGGCGAGTTAAAGAATAATAGGGAAGATTGCAAAGAATAGCATGGAAGATTGTAACCGTCCGACATGACTCCTCCTATCATCCATTTATCCTATTTATATAGCATACCTAAAATAACTAGCATACCCCTGAAACGGGGGAAGGAAACGCCCAACAAAATGAAGATTATATATGTTAGGATTTATTTTTTTTAAACTAGGGTTGTGATTTTGATTTTTTAAAGTTCATATATTCCATGGATATATATGAAAGAGAAATGTAAAAAATTGAAGGATGTCCATAAGAACCATGTTCTCTACTCATTTAATTATAAATTACTAATAAATATTAAATATCAAAGATACAACTAAAGATTCTCTCATAGTTTGATTACATATCAAAGGTACAATGGATGGGATATTCTTTCATACTTTCGTTGGCTTTTTGCTAATAATGAAATTAACTTTCATTTGAAGAAAAAAACCATGAGAAGCTTTGTTGCAGCCCGATAAAAATGCTAAATTTTCTCACCTGAAATCCAAAATCGTCTCTGGTCCATGCAAGCCTTAAGTCAATAGTGTTATAGAATTTTCTCACCAATAACATCAATAAAAGTGTGGCATTATATGGTTGAAGCAATGACTTCAACTTGCTAAAAGAAAAATTCCATCTCTACATCCCATTAGTTCACCCTTTAACACTTGGAAAATGAAGGGGTCTAAAGGATTGTTGACTTCACAAAGTACAATACACAAAAAAACAGTGGAAACTATCTATAGCATACAAAAGAAGCAGTTGATAAGCCTGCAAATTGACTACGTCGTACACTATCAGACGAACAAATTATATTCTTTTCTTTATTTTCTGTTGTTGTTTTTTAGCAGAGGCGGAGGTAGAAGAAAGCTTCTATTTTCTGGTTAAAATGTCGTTCGCTACTATGTTGATGTATGTTGGTATGCAACGCCTGGTAGATGATTGAATTGTTTCCTACACTTCACCTTCTTAGAATTTCTCATTGAACCAAGGCCACATCAATAGGAACCTTATGCATATTGGCAAGAGCTTTATGCATCTTGCAATGAACAAGTGCAATAACCTTATCCCCTTTGTACTTAATTGTGCTGAATTATTTTGTCTAAGACTGATTTGAACATCTTTCTTGAAACTTTTCTTTGTCGATTACCATAACTGATCTATTTAAGGGGGAGGTTCTATCCAAGCCTTTATCCTCTGTCCATAGGCACTTGGAAACTGCCCCCTGTCCAATTTCCATTTTCCCGAGACTATCCACCTTTCATCTTACCATTCGCGCAAAAAATAAATTCAAGCCGACAATCCCTCCTGGTACATGTGGCATCTACTATTTGACTAGTCCCAAAGATTATACACTTTCATTACTGAAACCAAGGTAGATTCCATCAAATTTTCGGAATGATCTAGAGTTGTTATCAAATGCTCAACCCGCCTCTGATTGACGCCTTATAGAGGTTGAAAATATGCTTCAAACTCATGGCGTGTCGGGTGTAATTCTAGGGTTTGAATTATTTGCTTCCATATAGTAGTCTTGTGATAACCTGGTTGACTATTCTGTAATTGTGTGAGAGACCCAAAAAAATCTATTCCTAGCCTTGATTTGAGGTGTTTTAAATTTTCCTAATCCCTTGTCTTTGCTTGTAGGAAAAGAAGATTTGACTAACACATAAAGCATAGACAAAGGAAAAAGTACTAAACAAATGCAAAACTTCAAGTATTGGGAAGCCAACAGGTAAGTCGGGGTCTAGTCTCTTAGCACAAAAATAAATTGCATAATGAAAACTATGAGAAAAGAAAAATCTTAGGATTTGTTTGGTTTTAGGCATGGGAAGGATCAATGTCTTAAAGGTAGAAATTTCAATTTGTTTGGGATTATTGCATTAGACAGTTTTCATGTATGAAATTGTAAGGTATTTATAACAAATATGTCTTGTCAACCTTCACTTCGAATGCCAACATTGAAACCACAAAATATCTCAACACACAATGTGTATTCCATATTGATCCATGCATATTTACAAGTTTGAATTCTTTGCTTCCACTATATCAAATTTGGACAAAATTGGTTCACTATTTTGTAATTGTGTTGAAGGACAAAACAAATTTATTTCTTGTCGTGGGTTTGCGACCAAACCTTAGATGGAAGTTTCAAATGACACTCCTATTTTACCATCCCTTATTTAGAGGCAATTTTTAAATTATTTAAAGTGGTTTCTTTTGATCTTCTCGCATAAATTTTCCTAACCAAGTGACAT
Source organism: Picea glauca (assembly GCA_000966675.3). Taxonomy (NCBI): domain Eukaryota; kingdom Viridiplantae; phylum Streptophyta; class Pinopsida; order Pinales; family Pinaceae; genus Picea; species Picea glauca. Next base: position 187,787 of record JZKD02S1104470.1, read on the forward strand.
CCTCGCTCCATCCTCACAATGTTAACAAGTTTGCATCGAAGTCATTTTGGGAAAAAGAAAATTCACGGGCACTTAGCTTGTATACCAGACATTTTTTTTTAATTGTTTACATAACATTAGAAAAATTTCATATCTTCATAATTGTAATAAATCTAGAGGTGGGCACTTTAGTATTTTGGGTAAATTCATTCCTCTATTTTGGTTCTATTCTTTATTACATGATATTTGGATCTATTTTTTATTATGCCATGAACTCTAGCTATTTTTTATTATGTCATGAACTCTCGCTGTAATTATTCTTTGATGGTTGAAAATGCTTCCAAGTGAACTTGTAGACTTGATTTTGTTAATGTTTGTATAATGTATTCTTCATTATTTAGTAACAAGTTAAAATGGTTTGAAATAAGAACGAAGGAAAATGTATCGATGACCCAAGAAAATGTCATGATAAATACTGACTCTCTATTTCCTCCTACCCAATAGTCCTTTGATTACTCTCTTTATATATTACCATTGTATTGTTCTTGAAAACTCCATTAGAAATAATAATTGAAGTTGACTTAACAATAAACAAATATCTCAAGTCTTCCTTCATAACATCCTTCCATCATACATGCATTCACATTTACCCCCACTAGAATACCTTTTGATGTATTCATTTAAAAAAAAAAAATCCTTTGAACTTTGAAGATAACCACCCAGATTCACTTCGGTGTTCGCTTTCCCCTAGTTCAGGGGTATGCTTCACCTCTCGGTGTTCCCTTTCCCTTGCTTCAGGGGTATACTTCGGTGTTCCCTTTCCCCTTTGATATTTGAACAACATAACCACCCAGATTCACTTCGGTGTTCCCTTTCCAATCCCACAATCTTGTTGAACATGGAGCTCATCCAAAATTGGCATGAAACAAAAATTGCTAACAAGAAGTCCCTGCAAAAATGAAGACAATTCTTCTACATTTTTTTGTTGTCTATCCATAACTTCTTAGAAAGTGTCACACGTTTTCATATGCAAAATCCATTTTCATATTAGTTGTATGGTATTCGAAATGAATGGATTCTATATATACATCGTGAATCCAAGTAATGAAGAACACAATGTGCCAAGTTGTGAAGGGCATGTAACTGAATATCTTATGGATCAACTCGTAGATGAGAAGAATTATCAACTATCTTACCCCTCACCATCCAATTTGTAAGCCCCAAAATCTTGTTGTTGAACATGGAGGTCATCCAAAATTGGCATGAAACAAACTTTCCCAACGAAAAGACAATGAAAAAATGAACTAGAATAAACCTTGTTGCGGTGGAAATAGTGGCCATGCATTAAACAATAGGAGCAATGAGCATTATCATGAAGGTGTAGCCGTGATGGGGCCTAATTTAACATGATGAGACATACATTTTCACTTAACTTGATAGGGTACAATACTTTTGTTCTGCATGGAAATTTGCAGAGAGTGAAGGAGATTTCACCACATGAATGTTGAGGGAGAATCTTAACAATGGGGCATGTTTTCTCAAGTCTTGAGGAATTCTCTGAGGAATCTCTCAAAAAAAATGCACCTTTTTCTTGAACTTGTAATACCTGCAATTAAATCAACAACACATAATTTGAAGGAAGCAAAACTAAAAAAAACAAAGGTGTAGCAAATCACTCAAAAGGAAATTGCAATTGTATGATCGTATCTACCTAAGCATAAAACCAAAACATAAAATATGGTGGTTGACTTTATATATGAAATGCACTNCCATTTATAGCCTTCAAGTGTATTTGAAGGGCCGAGTCAGAACATTTTCAGTATATGGAAGGTCAAGGATCATGGATCTCATGACGTGACATGGAAACCCTACACCATTTTTTAATTTTGGGCACACAACCCGATGTACGCGGGTTGTAGTGGTGCAACCTGCTTATACACATGATGTATAATAGTTAGGGCATGTATATGTGGAAAAATATTTTTTTTAGCTTTGGGATTTGCAAAAAGGACTTCAAGTCTGCATAGGGAAATGGTAAAAGGCATTATGAGAAACGTTTCAAAGGGTGAGACAAATCTTGCTATAACATAGACAATTCTACACCATTATCACTCAACCATATGAAAAACGCCACCCCGAGCACCTTAACCTTTTCTATATAGAATGATTATGGGAAGCCACACTAGAGCCAACATATAAACCACGAGAGCACACCTTCTCCAAGGTAGTGCACAAGTAAGAGTACAAAATTTCACACATGAACTTAGAGCTAAATATGCTTTAGTTAATTTTACTTGCTACCTCTTTATTGTCATGCCTTATTCAAGTATTTTTAAACCAATATTATAATTATAATTATTCTAAAACTTTTGGTACTAAGAAGGAGAAGCATATGGCGTTGAGACTTGCCTTCCATTTTGTAAATTTCCAAGGTTACTTGTCTGACACTAACATTTCCCTGTCCCTACACTACCATCCCACAACTTTCATATTCTCTAGTTTGAAAGTGTTAGAAATACATTTTTAATATTCTAGATCAATGTTTTCATGTGCCCCTTATCATGGCCATGTTTCAAGGCTATACAACTAGATATTTTAACCTTATGGCCACGCGGATCATGGCCCCTTGTGTTGTAATCATTTCCCTAATTCCAAAGAATGGATCCTTTCAACGTTGAAATGTTAGGAACGTCAGGTTGATTACATGCAAATGACATTTTCCAATGTCCACGTCGTAGAAAATCTCCATCAAAACACATGTCTTAGCTCACAAAATCTTTGTTCATATAGTCTTGCACCCAGCTCGCATCCCATACATCTTCATACAATGCAGACTGCTGATAGTTTTCAACCTTGCCGTAGAAACCCCAATTTTCACTGTGGCATTTGAGATATGGATTCTTAGACAAACCCTTGGCTCATGAGGTTTCTCCTGAAAATTCACAAACCTCGTCCTTACAGTCCAGAATGGAGCCCGAGGGGATTCTGAGATAATCGTCTGAAGCCTCTAGGAGGTAACACAGATCAAAACCCAAGTCTGAAACTAGAGTTTGGCCCTCATAGCCACCAGAAATATTGAAGGGCAATGAATTATCCACCAAGATGGGGGCATAAAAAGTGGAACAGGTCGTGTTGATCTCTTCCTCCAGGCTTTTCATGACTTCACTAACGAAATCCTCACTAGAAGTTTTTTCTTCTTCTTCTGAGAGGGTAAATTTGTCTAATAGCGAGAAATGACAAAACAAGCCCGTTTCTTTTCCATTGAATCATTTGGAATCCTGGAACTCAGAGGATTTCAACAGAGCCCCCAGCTCTTGGGCACATTTTTAGAGCGTGTCAGACATGCTCGAAAGGTCGCTTGGAACGATGATGATAGTTCAGTTGCAACAAAAAAATTCCGATATGGATAAGAGAGCGGATATGATAGGAGCCAATAGTGGGATTGGATATATGTAGCTATGCATAGAAACTCATGGGGAACCTATATCAAATGTGTGACTTGGCTTTAGTTGGAAGAATCTGGCATATGGGAAAGCAAGTTAAAGAATAATAGGGAAGATTGCAAAGAATAGCATGGAAGATTGTAACCGGCCGACATGACTCCTCCTATCATCCATTTATCCTATTTATCTAGCATACCTGAAATAACTAGCATACCCCTGAAACGGGGGAAGGAAATGCCCAACAAAATGAAGATTATATATGTTAGGTTTTTTTTTTTTAAACTAGGGTTGTGATTTTGATTTTTTAAAGTTCATATATTCCATGGATATATATGAAAGAAAAATGTAAAAAATTTGAAGGATGTCCATGAGAACCATGTTCTCTACTCGTTAAATTATAAATTACTAATAAATATTAAATATCAAAGATACAACTAAAGATTCTCTCATAGTTTGATTACATATCAAAGGCACAATGGATGGGATATTCTTTCATACTTTCGTTGGCTTTTTGCTAATAATGAAATTAACTTTCATTTGAAGAAAAAAACCATGGGAAGCTTTGTTGCAGCCCGATAAAAATACTAAATTTTCTCACCTGAAATCCAAAATCATCTCTGGTCCATGCATGCCTTAAGTCAATAGTGTTATAGAATTTTCTCACCAAAATAGTAAATTTTCTCACCAATAACATCAATAAAAGAGTGGCATTATTCGGTTGAAGCAATGACTTCAACTGCTAAAAGAAAAATTCCATCTCTACATCCCAGTAGTTCACCCTTTAACACTTGGAAAATGAAGGGGTCTAAAGGAGTGTTGACTTCACAAAGTACAATACACAAAAAAACAGTGGAAACTATCTATAGCATACAAAAGAAGCAGTTGATAAGCCTGCAAATTGACTACGTCATACACTATCAGATGAACAAATTATATTCTTTTCTTTATTTTCTGTTGTTGTTTTTTAGCAGAGGTGGAGGTAGAAGAAAGCTTCTATTTTCTGGTTAAAATGTCGTTCGCTACTATGTTGATGTATGTTGGTATGCAACGCCTGATAGATGATTGAATTGTTTCCTACACTTCACCTTCCTAGAATTTCTCATTGAACCAAGGCCACATCGACAGGAACCTTATGCATATTGGCAAGAGCCTTATGCATCTTGCAATGAACAAGTGCAATAACCTTATCCCCTTTGTACTTAATTGTGTTGAATTATTTTGTCTAAGACTGATTTCAACATCTTTCTTGAAACGTTTCTTTGTTGATTACCATAACTAATCTATTTAAGGGGGAGGTTCTGTCCAAGCCTTTATCCTCTGTCCATATGCACTTGGAACCTACCCCCTGTCCAATTTCCATTTTCCATGGACTATCCACCTTTCCTCTTACCATTCGTGCAGAAAATAAATTCAAGCTGACAATCTCGCCTGGTACATGTGGCATCTACTATTTGACTAGTCCCAAAGATTATACACTTTCATTACTGAAACCAAGGCAGATTCCATCAAATTTTTGGAATGATCTAGAGTTGTTAGCAGATGCTCAACCCGCCTCTGATTGACGCCTTATCGAGGTTGAAAATATGCTTCAAACTAATGGTGTGCCAGATGTAATTCTAGGGTTTGAATTATTTTCTTCCATATAGTAGTCTTGTGATAACCTGGTTGACTATTCTGTAATTGTGTGAGAGACCCAAAAAATTCTATTCCTAGCCTTGATTTGAGGTGTTTTAAATTTTCCTAATCCCTTGTCTTTGCTTGTAGGAAAAGAAAATTTGACTAACACATCAAGCATAGACAAAGGAAAAAGTACTAAACAAATGAAAAACTTCAAGTATTGGGAAGCCAACCGGTAAGTTGAGGTCTAGTCTCTTAGTGCAAAAATAAATCGCATAATGAAAACTATGAGAAAATAAAAAACTTAGGATTTGTTTGGTTTTAGGCATGGGAAGGATCAATGTCTTAAAGGTAGAAATTTCAATTTGTTTGGGATTATTGCATTAGACAGTTTTCATGTATGAAATTGTAAGGTATTTATAACAAATATGTCTTGTCAACCTTCACTTCGAATGCCAACATTGAAACCACAAAATATCTCAACACACAATGTGTATTCCATATTGATCCATGCATATTTACAAGTTTGAATTCTTTGCTTCCACTATATCAAATTTGGACAAAATTGGTTCACTATTTTGTAATTGTGTTGAAGGACAAAACAAATTTATTTCTTGTCGTTGGTTTGCAACCAAACCTTAGATGGAAGTTTCAAATGACACTCCTATTTTACCATCCCTTATTTAGAGGCAATTTTTTAAATTATTTAAAGTGGTTTCTTGTGATCTTCTCGCATAACTTTTCCTAACCAAGTGACATCCTCGCTCCATCCTCACAATGTTAACAAGTTTGCATCGAAGTCATTTTTGGAAAAAGAAAATTCATGGGCACTTAGCTTGTATACCAGACATTTTTTTTTAATTGTTTACATAACATTAGAAAAATGTCATATCTTCATAATTGTAATAAATCTAGAGGTGGGCATTTTAGTATTTTGGGTAAATTCATTCCTCTATTTTGGTTCTATTCTTTATTACATGATATTTGGATCTATTTTTTATTATTCCATGAACTCTAGCTATTTTTTATTATGTCATGAACTCTCGCTGTAATTATTCTTTGATGGTTGAAAATGTTTCCAAGTGAACTTCTAGACTTGATTTTGTTAATGTTTGTATAATATATTCTTCATTATTTAGTAACAAGTTAAAATGGTTTGAAATAAGTACGAAGGAAAATGTATCAATGACCCAAGAAAATGTCATGATACATACTGACTCTCTATTTCCTCCTATCCAATAGTCCTTTGATTATTCTCTTTATATATTACCATTGTATTGTTATTGAAATCTCCATTAGAAACAATAATTGAAGTTGACTTAACAATAAACAAATATCTCAAGTCTTCCTTCATAACATCCTTCCATCGTACATTCATTCACATTTACCCCCACTAGAAGACCTTTTGATGTATTCATTTTCAAAAAAAAAAATCCTTTGATCTTTGAATATAACCACCCAGATTCACTTCAGTGTTCGCTTTCCCCTAGTTCAGGGGTATGCTTCACCTCTCGGTGTTCCCTTTCCCTTGCTTCAGGGGTATGCTTCGGTGTTCCCTTTCCCCTTTGATATTTGAACAACATAACCACCTAGATTCACTTCGGTGTTCCCTTTCCAATCCCACAATCTTGTTGAACATGGAGCTCATCCAAAATTGGAATGAAACAAAAATTGCTAACAAGAAGTCCCTGCAAAAACGAAGACAATTCTTCTACAAATTTTTGTCGTCTATCCATAACTTCTTAGAAAGTGTCACATGTTTTCATATGCAAAATTCGTTTTCATATTAGTTGTATGGTATTCGAAATGAATGGATTCTTTATATACATCGTGAATCCAAGTAATGAAGAACGCAATGTGCCAAGTTGTGAAGGGCATGTAACTGAATATCATATGGATCAACTCGTATATGAGAAGAATTATCAACTATCTTACCCCTCACCGTCTGATTTGTAAGCCCCAAAATATTGTTTTTGAACATGGAGGTCATCCAAAGTTGGCCTGAAACAAACATTCCCAATGAAAAGCCAATGAAAAAATGAACTAGAATAAACCTTGTTGCGGTGGAAATAATGGCCATGCATTAAACAACAGGAGAAATGAGCATTATCATGAAGGCATAACCATGATGGGGCCTAGTTTAACATGATGAGACATACATTTTCACTTAACTTGATAGGGTACAATACTTTTGTTCTGCATGGAAATTTGCAGAGAGTGAAGGAGATTTCACCACATGAATGTTGAGGGAGAATCTTAACAATGGGGCATGTTTTCTCAAGTCTTGAGGAATTCTCTGAGGAATCTCTCAAAAAAAATGCACCTTTTTCTTGAACTTGTAATACCTGCAATTAAATCAACAACACATAATTTGAAGGAAGCAAAACTAAAAAAAACAAAGGTGTAGCAAATCACTCAAAAGGAAATTGCAATTGTATGATCGTATCTACCTAAGCATAAAACCAAAACATAAAATATGGTGGTTGACTTTATATATGAAATGCACTAATTTTGAAAAGATCGTATCTACCTAAGCATCTTCTCCCATGGTTACTTTCCAAATCACTTATCCAATGATGCCACAACAATAACCTCAAAATGAATCAACTACCCCTTATTCCATGCTCAATACACATGTAATAACTTTTTCTTTTGTTATTTTACCTGTTTATGCAAAACTTCATAACACAATAACTTTTGCATACGAATTCCATTTTCAAAAAGGAATATACTGTCGAAATCGACATGATGGCATTGGTTTTGTCTGAATGAGAGAACTTTTAATTTTTGGCCTTTTTGGATCCATTTGGATCACAAAAAGTTGATCTATATGTCCACCTTAGCATTTGAACTCAAGACCTCTTCAAGCGCCGATAGACTCAACCAAATACACTAACCACTATGGCATCATGTCACATCTTCAAATGAATATGGAATATTGTCTTTTATTGTTGGTTGTAACAAAGTTATACAACCATAGAAAATGGTGCACCATATAGAAATGTATTTGCCACGTTTTATAGCAAATTGCAAAATTTATGCCACACCCATATATTACGTTGGCATTTAAAAGGCATGTTAAGCCATGTAATAAGGAATATGATATATATTATATGGGTTTTGAACCATATAAAATCGTGCAGAATTTTTTCGAAGTGGATCGAAAACTTAGGAAATGGTTTTATTTAAAACCATATTTCATATCCTATGCCATTTTTAATGGGATTTAAACCCATATTTCATGCCACAAATCAGGTCTAGTTGGGATTTGATCCCTGGACCAGTTATTTTATAATTAAAAGATTTTCCATTGTACTAAAGTTCGAATTTATGAAGAATAAAGCAGAGCAGTTCATTTTATGTAGGAAAACCCAGCAAGCCAAGCAAACTTTGGAGGCCATTTCCAGGAGCTACGCTTAACCTTTTTCAATGTCGTCAGTTGTGTTGGATTTTGGAGGTCGAGTAGAACACAAACATACCAGTTTGTAATCCAAATGATGTAATTTGTATGTACTTTTGAAGCATTAAATATTAATGAAAGAGGCCTTCCCACTGAATACCAAAGGCTCGAAGACGTAGGCAATTTGTGTCAAACTCCGTTATCAAGTTTTTGGCATTATGGCTTGTTGTTTGTTATGTGCATTTGTTGTTATATATGTTTTCTAATGGATGTAACATTCTTCATTTAATCATGTTCTTCTTCTTCTTCTCTTTAAATCCTAAATGGTAAAATAACTCATGCATAAACTTAACCAAAGTCTTTAAAGGATCATTTTTGGATCAAGTGGTATCAGAGTAGGTTGATAGTTGGTTGTTTTTGACTATGCATGATTACCAGGGAAAAACTAAGTCTTGGTGAAGGAGAGCTTGTAGAAGGGGATCCTGATATTGGATCAAGAAAGAGGACATCTCAAAATGAGAAGATGACATTAGAAGAAGGACTTTCTCTGTTAAGAACCAAATATCAATATAACATAGAAAAACCTCAGAATAAGTACTCAGTGCCTTGAAAAAGAGAGAAACTCAGATAATAAGCCTCTTCAAGGGGGAAACCTACTTATGCCCACATAAATGTACAATTACAAGATGATTCAAAATGAAAATGTCTCCTTGGTATATATAGGAGACTAGGAGGTATAATTACAACTAATGGACTAA
>JZKD02S1104482.1:0-13045 GCA_000966675.3 Picea glauca
CACCATAAGGGGACCACTTTGGAGTTCATCCATATTTAATTCTTATCAATCATGAAAAAACAATAATGAGTCATATTTACATCAAACACTATTGGGTCCATTACCCAAACCTTTGCGCTATGGGTCTTTATTCAAGGGTTGACATCAATGACAACCAACCTTAATCAACAACATCACCACCATCATATTTTTCATATTTAGAGAACCACTCCCTATGAGGAGTCATATGGTATGACGAACCTGAGTCGATTAACCATACATCATAGTCTTCATGTGTACTAGATGCTAGGTAAACATCACCTCCTTCTTCAGTAGAGGTTTTCGCCTCTGCGGAAGAGGTACTATCAGATCCCTTTGTTTTTTCAACCTTCTTAGACTTGTAATATTTCTTATAATTCCTTGTTTTACGACACTTCCAAAATTTCCTCAAAGATTTTCCTAGAGACTTAGATCTACCTGTAGATTTAGATCTCCACCCCGAAGGCTTACCAAGATTCCTGTCTTGGGTACAACCTCTTACAAATAAAGCATCTGTGCTATGACCATCCATGCTTTTCTGCCTCATCTCTTCAGATAACAAGGATGCAACTACATCCTCATACTTCAATGTAGATTGAGTGGTACTACCTATTGCTACAACCAGATTATCCCAAGAGTCTAGAAAAGAACATAACAAAGTGATACACTTATCTTCTTCTGCAATCGTAATATTAACAGAGGCAAGTTGACTCACCAGAGTATTAAAGGCATTTAGATGTTCTGTCATAGAATCTCCATCTTCCATCCTAATATGATACAACTTATTTCAAAGAAAAAACTTGTTTACCAGGGACTTTGATTGATACAAATTCCCCAATTTATCCCATAGTTCCTTGGCTATATATTCTCCTGAGACATTCAACAACACTGAGTCTGCCAGGCAGATTCGAATAGTAGTCCTTTCTCTTCTGTCCAATTTCTCCTAATCTTCTTTCGACATACCAATAGGTGGTGTACTAGTAGTTTGTGCACTATTAGGCTGTGTACTGGTCATCTGTGTGCTAGTAGGATGTGTACCAGTAGGTTATCTACCAGGATCCACAATGACCCATTGTTCTTTGTCTACAAGAAGGTCCTCCATCTTCAGCTTCCATAGATCAAAGTTTTTATCATTGAAATTCTCTATCTCGATTCTAGAATAAATCACCATTACTCTTTATGCACTCAAATCACCACTGCAAAATCTCCCACTAAACCCAGGTTTATCACAGACCCAAGATAAACTTGATCTATTAAGACCGAGCCAAGCCCTCAACAACAAAGGCGTCCCTCTGAAGAAAAAAACGAGCTTTGATACCACATGTAAGTTTTAAACCTGTGAAGTAAAGAAATGCATATATATTCTTAAGAAAAACATAATTTAATCAATGGCTCATACACAGAGTACACAGAGATTTTATACCAGAAACCATTCACCATACAATATATACAATGTTTTTAGGTATTTCGTAGATACAAAAAACCTAATCCCTTAATCCAAGATTAATTTAGTAAACCACTAAAAATAGAAAAATCATCAGACACAGTTGTCGAATCTGATGTGCCCACACACACACATGCAAAGAATATAACACATACCCAACAACTTTCTAAGGTATGTTATTTACAGGTCGTCTCACCATTTTCACAATAACGTTTTTTATAGAATGATTCAGACCATGAAATTGGTATATCATCGAGGAAACATATCCAAGTAGTTGTTGTACGGGTTTTAGTTTGTGGGTCGTTGTATTTTTGGAGTTACACTCCTTGGAAAATAGGGTTTGTGGCTAGTTCTGAAACTAGTCTAAAATAGGTGTTTCAGGTAAAAATGTCATAACTTCATAACAGATCCAAATTCAATAAGACCAAATGTGTTGGTTAGAGTACATTTTTTAGTATTCTTTGTATAATTTTCAGATCCATACAAAAAATATTCCACGCAGGGCACATTGTACAAGTTCACTCTCTAGAATAATCCATAATTCAACAAGGTATGCCATTTTTGCTATAACTCATTTTTTGGGATGTTCCAAGTAGTGACACCTACAGGAATTGCACAAAACATTCTTAAGAACATTGTGCACTATTTTCAGGTCTTTATTCATTACAGGTACATAGTTATGATTATTTCAAGTTAGGGTTGTTGACTAATCCAAAACTAGTCATGTGAGACTAAAGTAAAGTTTGATGAAAATGGTAGTCTCTTGTTGTTAAAGTTAAGGAAGGTTTGCAGGTATATGATCATATACACCACTTCTATTAAAGAGTTACAAATCATATTTGGATGATGAAATTGATGAGGGATTTAGATTGAGATTGGGGTACAGGTTGGTGCATGGTTGATGCACTTGTTTATGGTACATGTTGATTATAGGTTGAGGTACATGTTTATGCATGGTTCAGGTTATTGGTACAAGTTGTTTGGTGCAAATTGATTCGTACATGTTTACAATAGTATATCTCACAACGATAGTGTGACAATGGTTCCATAATTCTACTTATATGTCAGGGTGGTTGGACGGGGCAAGGACAGGTGGTTATAGCCACCTTCCAGTTGTAGTCGGAGAATGTAGGAGGTTGTAGCCTCCTTCTGTTTATATCCAGAGAATTGGGGAGTTGGATTGTCCCTTAGGTTATAGCCTGAGAAACTAGGGGGTTGGAGCCTCCTTCCAGTTGCAGCTGGAAAACAAAGGAAATTGGTGCTTTCAATGAATGTGCTTTTTCAAGACATATAAGAAAAATCATTCCATGGTTTTCTCCCGCTTTGGGTTTCCATGTAAAAACACTTGTGTATTGTGTATGTGTATGATTGTTCATTTGTTCATTGTTTATTTACTTTGAAAATATTGGATGATAATGATACAATTATATAACACTTGAATTATATGGTTAAACAAGATTAGATTTATCTATTACTGATTTACCCCCCTATCAATAATCCAACAATTTCCATTTTTTCATTGCTTTACTCAAGACCTTGTGCACCTGGGCTGAAGATTTGGATTTTTTTTTCTTGTGATGTTTCTGTTAGGGATTTTTATTGGAGTGTTGTTTTGTGTAGTTGGCCTTAGGTTGTTTCAGTATCACTACTTTTGGATCATTGGTTTAATATGGTTGACCAACAATTCCGCTGGTTATGAAGGACCCATGGTATTTCTCTTGAAAGTGTGGAGTCGCCTCCTAGAAGGTGTGGTTTTGTATACCATTGGTTCATAAGAATCAATGCGTGGGAATTTTATGGACATGAACAATCACACAAGGGAATAAATCATGCATAATAATGACATGGCCAAAGTTATAGAGGATACCAACCAATTGAGCCCTTCCCAAGGGTATTCTTGTGCTTTTCCTTTCTTGGGAAATGTTGGTGCCCCCTTGAGGGCCACTTTGAACATTCCTAGGTTGAATTTAGGAATATTAGTTTGGTTGTGGACCACTTCAAAGGTCCTGAATGCTATTGATGCTTCTTAGATAATCACCTTATGTTAGGGGCATCATACATATTTTGATATTTCACCTTCTGCATTCACAAAGTTTACTTCTCCTCCTCCTACCTCTTCTGGTGAAAGTCTTGCTACTAGTAACTAGAAGTCTGAAAGGAATATGAAGAGGAAGAGTAATAAGAAGAGGTCACCAACCTCTGCTAGTCAAGTTGGAGACCCATCACCAGCCTCTGCAAGTGATGATAGGGGCAAGTGACTAGCCTCTGCTAGTCATGTTGGAAGCATAATCCTAGTCACTACAAGTCATACTAGAAGCAAGTCACCAACCTATGTTGGTCATGTTGGAGACCCATCAACAGCCTTTGTAATTCATTCTAGGGGAAAGTGACCAACCTCTTCTAGTAATGATGGAAGTAGAAACCTAGTCACTACAAGTCATACTGGCAGCAAGTCACCAACCTTGGTGAGTCATGTTGGAGATAGGTCAAAAACCTATATAAGTCATGTTGAAGATGAACACCCAACCTTTGCAAGTCATGAGGGGTAAAGAGCCTAGTTCCTGAAAGTCATATTGGAGTTTAGAAACAAACCTCTTCTATTCATGTTGGATACCTATCACCAACCACTCAAAGTCATGCTGGGGGCACAATTCTGGTCAATGCTAATCATACTAGAAACATATCACCAACCTTTGTAAGTCATGTTGGAGATCAGTTAATAACCTCTGTGATTCATGTTACATATAGGTCACCAATCTTTGCAAGTCATGTTGGAGTTGTGTCACCAAACTCTGCTAATAACATTTGAGACGTACAACCAACCTATGCTAGTCATGCTGGGGAAAACCAACTAGCCACTGTAAGTCATGTTGGGGGAATTGATATGGTTGAGAAACCTAGACATATAGGACCTAAGCCCAAGTTCCCTTGTAAGCTTTGAAAAGGAGATCACCTTACTCATTTGTGCCCTGATATTGACGTGGTATGAGAAGCACGGTCCTTGTCTGAAGGCCCTTCTAGTTCTGAGTCATATTCAGTTTCCCCACAATCTATTTAACCAATGGTTGAGGAAGTAGTCGCACCAATGGAATATTTAGCTAGTCCCACTCTTCTCTTGGAGAGTGACAAGTCTAAGGAAGTGGTCTCGTAGATTCAATCTTTGAATGATCCCACTCCTCTTTCAGGAAGTGATGTGTCTTTTGACTATGTCCTTAGCATTTCTAGTTCAATACCTTCTTAACAAGGGGGAATTCCACTCTCTTAGAGTATGCTCCCTTCGAATCCTAGGATGGTTTCCTTTGATTAGAATGATATTATAGAGCCTTTCTTTCCTTCTTCTCCACCGTTCCAGACAATGTTTGGAATTAATAAATTAGGAATTCACTGAGTTATTATAGATGAAGGATCCTCTGCAAGTATTTTATCATCCTCGACTTGGTAAGATTTGGGTTTTTCTAAGATTGTGTCAGCTACCACTGCGTTGCTATATTTTGAAATAATACCTAGTGAATTTCTAGGGATTCTTCCTCAGTTTACTATCATGTTAGGTGGGAAGATTGTCCTAGTTGATTTGTTAGTGGTTCCAGGCCCTTTAGATTTTAATTTTCTTCTTGGGAATGATTATGTATATGTGTTGAATGTTGTGGTGTCTACACTCTTTCGTGTGATGCATTTCCATCACAACAGAGGCATTTTCACTGTTTATAAGTTTTCATCGAAAAATATCCATTCCGATTCAACTTTACCTCAGATTTCCCCTTTGTGTGTTCCTAATGTCCAAGTAGACTCTTCCCCACCATGGGTGAATTATGTGGCATCTTATCCTCGGTGTTCAATTTATCTTGAGAATGATCCTTTACATTTATGTGCACTTGTTTGAGACAAGGTCTTGATAATTGATCATGTGTTTTATTCGATGGGTGAATGGAAGCCTTTTCTCCCCCCTATTGGCCTGAGTAATCTGGCATTTCCTCTTGAGTTTGATCTTGTTGTTTGTAAGACCTCGAGCCATACTATTTGTGTGCTGTCGAATTCTAGTTTCCTGGATGTTGAGTTTCCTTCAGATGAGACCATCCTTGAAGCTACGATTATGGATCTTTGAAATCCTCCTGAACTAAAGTATTTAATGGTTGGTTACCAATGAAACCCTTGGCTTGAGCCTAGCAATTAGATATACCTGAAGCACTACTAAGATAAACTATAAGGTTATGCGGTCCTTTATACATATTATATTTTTAGGGTTTCTTGTTTTCAATTTCCGTATCCCTTAATACTTTTCTTTATCAGAGATTTCTATATTGGACTTATTAAATTCTAGGTAAGTGTTTTTGGTCTTATATACAAGACTTTGGAGATGTTTTCTTTGGTACATTTTCATTCCATGTTGATCCGTTCTGATAGGTAATGATCTCAAAACTAGCATATAGATCATATTTTCTGCTCCAAGCATTGTTGCTTGTTTCATTTTTCCTTAGGATCAACCCCACTGAGTTATGAAACATAACCTTCTCTATTGTTTAGAAGTGTTGTGATTCATGTGGTAGAGCCTACCTTCCATGGATGTCCTAGTTTAGAAGCTCTTTTGCATTTTGGCGCCCATGCTGCAAGTTTTCCATTAGGCTCGAGAGTCCTATTTAGTCCCAATATGAATTTGCATTCGAACTTCATTCTTCTTACTCAATCTTGTTCTGGCCATTACCTATAGGAATCCCTTCATTATATCATAGAGTCTCAATTAAGCTCTTTTTGGACTCCTTAAAAATGAAAATATTGACAAGTGAGCTTGTTTTCTTTCACACTCATTAAATGAATTTGAAAGGACATCTATTTGGTACAAGTTTATTGATAGGTGACCTTGCACTCAAAAAATGAAAAATCATCATTAGTCGCTAATTGAGCGACTTCCCTTGTGTTCAACGTCAACAACAATCATCACACATAGGGATTCATGTGGTACCTTGGTTTCCATTTAACCCCATTGGTGGATTCCTCATCTTTGTCGGTAGTATTCATCATTGGATATTATTAAAAGAGTCTCTATCATGCAACATTTCCATCTGTTGCATGCCATAGTTGTACCTCGGTGTGGTACTTACAATATTTTCGTGCGAGTCCTTCCAAATATTTGGACTTCTACTACCCCTCGTGCTGGATGATGGAGGATTCCTTAATGCTTTCCTTATAGTGGATCTATTCCTATCTACTTCAACACATATTGCTTTGAGATAGGGATCTAGAATCATATTTGGTACCTTGGGGCTTGCGGTCATTAGTGGAAGGTTCCCTCACAATTGACAATGGGAANCAATGTAGATTGAGTGGTACTACCTATTGCTACAACCAGATTATCCCAAGAGTCTAGAAAAGAACATAACAAAGTGATACACTTATCTTCTTCTGCAATCGTAATATTAACAGAGGCAAGTTGACTCACCAGAGTATTAAAGGCATTTAGATGTTCTGTCATAGAATCTCCATCTTCCATCCTAATATGATACAACTTATTTCAAAGAAAAAACTTGTTTACCAGGGACTTTGATTGATACAAATTCCCCAATTTATCCCATAGTTCCTTGGCTATATATTCTCCTGAGACATTCAACAACACTGAGTCTGCCAGGCAGATTCGAATAGTAGTCCTTTCTCTTCTGTCCAATTTCTCCTAATCTTCTTTCGACATACCAATAGGTGGTGTACTAGTAGTTTGTGCACTATTAGGCTGTGTACTGGTCATCTGTGTGCTAGTAGGATGTGTACCAGTAGGTTATCTACCAGGATCCACAATGACCCATTGTTCTTTGTCTACAAGAAGGTCCTCCATCTTCAGCTTCCATAGATCAAAGTTTTTATCATTGAAATTCTCTATCTCGATTCTAGAATAAATCACCATTACTCTTTATGCACTCAAATCACCACTGCAAAATCTCCCACTAAACCCAGGTTTATCACAGACCCAAGATAAACTTGATCTATTAAGACCGAGCCAAGCCCTCAACAACAAAGGCGTCCCTCTGAAGAAAAAAACGAGCTTTGATACCACATGTAAGTTTTAAACCTGTGAAGTAAAGAAATGCATATATATTCTTAAGAAAAACATAATTTAATCAATGGCTCATACACAGAGTACACAGAGATTTTATACCAGAAACCATTCACCATACAATATATACAATGTTTTTAGGTATTTCGTAGATACAAAAAACCTAATCCCTTAATCCAAGATTAATTTAGTAAACCACTAAAAATAGAAAAATCATCAGACACAGTTGTCGAATCTGATGTGCCCACACACACACATGCAAAGAATATAACACATACCCAACAACTTTCTAAGGTATGTTATTTACAGGTCGTCTCACCATTTTCACAATAACGTTTTTTATAGAATGATTCATACCATGAAATTGGGAGATCATTGAGGAAACATATCCAAGTAGTTGTTGTACGGATTTTAGTTTGTGGGTCGTTGTATTTTTGGAGTTACACTCCTTGGAAAATAGGGTTTGTGGCTAGTTCTAAAACTAGTCTAAAATAGGTGTTTCAGGTAAAAATGTCATAACTTCATAACAGATCCAAATTCAGTAAGACCAAATGTGTTGGTTAGAGTACATTTTGTAGTATTCTTTGTATAATTTTCAGATCCATACAAAAAATATTCCATGCAGGGCACATTGTACAAGTTCACTCTCTAGAATAATCCATAATTCAACAAGGTATGCCATTTTTTCTATAACTCATTTTTTGGGATGTTCCAAGTAGTGACACCCACAGGAATTGCACAAAACACGCTTAAGAACATTGCGTACTATTTTCAGATCTTTATTCATTACAGGTACATAGTTATGATTATTTCAAGTTAGGGTTGTTGACTAATCCAAAACTAGTCACGTGAGACTAAAGTAAAGTTTGATGAAAATGGTAGTCTCTTGTTGTTAAAGTTAAGGAAGGTTTGCAGGTATATGATCATATACACCACTTCTATTAAAGAGTTACAAATCATATTTGGATGATGAAATTGATGAGGGATTTAGATTGAGATTGGGGTACAGGTTGGTGCATGGTTGATGCACTTGTTTATGGTACATGTTGATTATAGGTTGAGGTACATGTTTATGCATGGTTCAGGTTATTGGTACAAGTTGTTTGGTGCAAATTGATTCGTACATGTTTACAATAGTATATCTCACAACGATAGTGTGACAATGGTTCCATAATTCTACTTATATGTCAGGGTGGTTGGACGGGGCAAGGACAGGTGGTTATAGCCACCTTCCAGTTGTAGTCGGAGAATGTAGGAGGTTGTAGCCTCCTTCTGTTTATATCCAGAGAATTGGGGAGTTGGATTGTCCCTTAGGTTATAGCCTGAGAAACTAGGGGGTTGGAGCCTCCTTCCAGTTGCAGCTGGAAAACAAAGGAAATTGGTGCTTTCAATGAATGTGCTTTTTCAAGACATATAAGAAAAATCATTCCATGGTTTTCTCCCGCTTTGGGTTTCCATGTAAAAACACTTGTGTATTGTGTATGTGTATGATTGTTCATTTGTTCATTGTTTATTTACTTTGAAAATATTGGATGATAATGATACAATTATATAACACTTGAATTATATGGTTAAACAAGATTAGATTTATCTATTACTGATTTACCCCCCTATCAATAATCCAACAATTTCCATTTTTTCATTGCTTTACTCAAGACCTTGTGCACCTGGGCTGAAGATTTGGATTTTTTTTTCTTGTGATGTTTCTGTTAGGGATTTTTATTGGAGTGTTGTTTTGTGTAGTTGGCCTTAGGTTGTTTCAGTATCACTACTTTTGGATCATTGGTTTAATATGGTTGACCAACAATTCCGCTGGTTATGAAGGACCCATGGTATTTCTCTTGAAAGTGTGGAGTCGCCTCCTAGAAGGTGTGGTTTTGTATACCATTGGTTCATAAGAATCAATGCGTGGGAATTTTATGGACATGAACAATCACACAAGGGAATAAATCATGCATAATAATGACATGGCCAAAGTTATAGAGGATACCAACCAATTGAGCCCTTCCCAAGGGTATTCTTGTGCTTTTCCTTTCTTGGGAAATGTTGGTGCCCCCTTGAGGGCCACTTTGAACATTCCTAGGTTGAATTTAGGAATATTAGTTTGGTTGTGGACCACTTCAAAGGTCCTGAATGCTATTGATGCTTCTTAGATAATCACCTTATGTTAGGGGCATCATACATATTTTGATATTTCACCTTCTGCATTCACAAAGTTTACTTCTCCTCCTCCTACCTCTTCTGGTGAAAGTCTTGCTACTAGTAACTAGAAGTCTGAAAGGAATATGAAGAGGAAGAGTAATAAGAAGAGGTCACCAACCTCTGCTAGTCAAGTTGGAGACCCATCACCAGCCTCTGCAAGTGATGATAGGGGCAAGTGACTAGCCTCTGCTAGTCATGTTGGAAGCATAATCCTAGTCACTACAAGTCATACTAGAAGCAAGTCACCAACCTATGTTGGTCATGTTGGAGACCCATCAACAGCCTTTGTAATTCATTCTAGGGGAAAGTGACCAACCTCTTCTAGTAATGATGGAAGTAGAAACCTAGTCACTACAAGTCATACTGGCAGCAAGTCACCAACCTTGGTGAGTCATGTTGGAGATAGGTCAAAAACCTATATAAGTCATGTTGAAGATGAACACCCAACCTTTGCAAGTCATGAGGGGTAAAGAGCCTAGTTCCTGAAAGTCATATTGGAGTTTAGAAACAAACCTCTTCTATTCATGTTGGATACCTATCACCAACCACTCAAAGTCATGCTGGGGGCACAATTCTGGTCAATGCTAATCATACTAGAAACATATCACCAACCTTTGTAAGTCATGTTGGAGATCAGTTAATAACCTCTGTGATTCATGTTACATATAGGTCACCAATCTTTGCAAGTCATGTTGGAGTTGTGTCACCAAACTCTGCTAATAACATTTGAGACGTACAACCAACCTATGCTAGTCATGCTGGGGAAAACCAACTAGCCACTGTAAGTCATGTTGGGGGAATTGATATGGTTGAGAAACCTAGACATATAGGACCTAAGCCCAAGTTCCCTTGTAAGCTTTGAAAAGGAGATCACCTTACTCATTTGTGCCCTGATATTGACGTGGTATGAGAAGCACGGTCCTTGTCTGAAGGCCCTTCTAGTTCTGAGTCATATTCAGTTTCCCCACAATCTATTTAACCAATGGTTGAGGAAGTAGTCGCACCAATGGAATATTTAGCTAGTCCCACTCTTCTCTTGGAGAGTGACAAGTCTAAGGAAGTGGTCTCGTAGATTCAATCTTTGAATGATCCCACTCCTCTTTCAGGAAGTGATGTGTCTTTTGACTATGTCCTTAGCATTTCTAGTTCAATACCTTCTTAACAAGGGGGAATTCCACTCTCTTAGAGTATGCTCCCTTCGAATCCTAGGATGGTTTCCTTTGATTAGAATGATATTATAGAGCCTTTCTTTCCTTCTTCTCCACCGTTCCAGACAATGTTTGGAATTAATAAATTAGGAATTCACTGAGTTATTATAGATGAAGGATCCTCTGCAAGTATTTTATCATCCTCGACTTGGTAAGATTTGGGTTTTTCTAAGATTGTGTCAGCTACCACTGCGTTGCTATATTTTGAAATAATACCTAGTGAATTTCTAGGGATTCTTCCTCAGTTTACTATCATGTTAGGTGGGAAGATTGTCCTAGTTGATTTGTTAGTGGTTCCAGGCCCTTTAGATTTTAATTTTCTTCTTGGGAATGATTATGTATATGTGTTGAATGTTGTGGTGTCTACACTCTTTCGTGTGATGCATTTCCATCACAACAGAGGCATTTTCACTGTTTATAAGTTTTCATCGAAAAATATCCATTCCGATTCAACTTTACCTCAGATTTCCCCTTTGTGTGTTCCTAATGTCCAAGTAGACTCTTCCCCACCATGGGTGAATTATGTGGCATCTTATCCTCGGTGTTCAATTTATCTTGAGAATGATCCTTTACATTTATGTGCACTTGTTTGAGACAAGGTCTTGATAATTGATCATGTGTTTTATTCGATGGGTGAATGGAAGCCTTTTCTCCCCCCTATTGGCCTGAGTAATCTGGCATTTCCTCTTGAGTTTGATCTTGTTGTTTGTAAGACCTCGAGCCATACTATTTGTGTGCTGTCGAATTCTAGTTTCCTGGATGTTGAGTTTCCTTCAGATGAGACCATCCTTGAAGCTACGATTATGGATCTTTGAAATCCTCCTGAACTAAAGTATTTAATGGTTGGTTACCAATGAAACCCTTGGCTTGAGCCTAGCAATTAGATATACCTGAAGCACTACTAAGATAAACTATAAGGTTATGCGGTCCTTTATACATATTATATTTTTAGGGTTTCTTGTTTTCAATTTCCGTATCCCTTAATACTTTTCTTTATCAGAGATTTCTATATTGGACTTATTAAATTCTAGGTAAGTGTTTTTGGTCTTATATACAAGACTTTGGAGATGTTTTCTTTGGTACATTTTCATTCCATGTTGATCCGTTCTGATAGGTAATGATCTCAAAACTAGCATATAGATCATATTTTCTGCTCCAAGCATTGTTGCTTGTTTCATTTTTCCTTAGGATCAACCCCACTGAGTTATGAAACATAACCTTCTCTATTGTTTAGAAGTGTTGTGATTCATGTGGTAGAGCCTACCTTCCATGGATGTCCTAGTTTAGAAGCTCTTTTGCATTTTGGCGCCCATGCTGCAAGTTTTCCATTAGGCTCGAGAGTCCTATTTAGTCCCAATATGAATTTGCATTCGAACTTCATTCTTCTTACTCAATCTTGTTCTGGCCATTACCTATAGGAATCCCTTCATTATATCATAGAGTCTCAATTAAGCTCTTTTTGGACTCCTTAAAAATGAAAATATTGACAAGTGAGCTTGTTTTCTTTCACACTCATTAAATGAATTTGAAAGGACATCTATTTGGTACAAGTTTATTGATAGGTGACCTTGCACTCAAAAAATGAAAAATCATCATTAGTCGCTAATTGAGCGACTTCCCTTGTGTTCAACGTCAACAACAATCATCACACATAGGGATTCATGTGGTACCTTGGTTTCCATTTAACCCCATTGGTGGATTCCTCATCTTTGTCGGTAGTATTCATCATTGGATATTATTAAAAGAGTCTCTATCATGCAACATTTCCATCTGTTGCATGCCATAGTTGTACCTCGGTGTGGTACTTACAATATTTTCGTGCGAGTCCTTCCAAATATTTGGACTTCTACTACCCCTCGTGCTGGATGATGGAGGATTCCTTAATGCTTTCCTTATAGTGGATCTATTCCTATCTACTTCAACACATATTGCTTTGAGATAGGGATCTAGAATCATATTTGGTACCTTGGGGCTTGCGGTCATTAGTGGAAGGTTCCCTCACAATTGACAATGGGAANTGGACTTCTGCTACCCCTCGTGCTGGATGATGGAGGATTCCTTAATGCTTTCCTTATAGTGGATCTATTCCTATCTACTTCAACACATCTTGCTTTGGGATAGGGATCTAGAATC
>JZKD02S1104493.1:0-13045 GCA_000966675.3 Picea glauca
TTTCTGTTATTGGTTTTACATCAGAATTTGTGAATATATTGCTGATCCAAAACTACAGTAGTAAATAAAATTAAAAGGATATTTCTGTTTCTAGTTTGCCCTTAAAATTCTAACACGATACAACCCAAGTTTCTAGTTGGAAGGCTATGACTACCCACAGTGCATAACAACAAATATAGTCTTCAACAGATTTCTGTATTATTGGCCAATATAAATATTGTTGTGAATGTTGGAGAGCTTTGCAAATGCAAAAATGTCACCATGTCCAATCAACTGTTGGCATGAAAAGCCCATCAGAACACACAATTGAGCCAGCTTATATAGCAATCCATCTTTCAAATGGTAATCCATGAAGAGTTCCTGATTGATCACTATGGGGACCATTAGAGTGATAACACTCAATAACTTTATGTTTAGGAATCATTAATGTTTATGTCACACAAAAAGGGTTAGTAACTTGTGACCAATGTTATGTAACATTAAATATTATTGTTAGAGGTCAGGTGGTCAGACCACCTAACATAATGGGTTAGCTCAATCGGTTTGAACGAACTGTTTCAAGGCAGAGTTCACCATGAGGTCCCCGGTTCTAGTCCAGCTGAAGTTTGAGTCCCATGAATCCCGTTGGGTTACCAGCTGCTACTGTGGTTGGTGGTTAAGCCGCCCTCCATCAGGATATTCCGAGGAAGAAAGGGGGATCCCACAATGTTTTCCTTCGAAAAAAAGGTGGTTAGACCACCTAACTAACTAGGGGTGCTATTAATACGGCACCTATGGTGATTCATTGTGTCAGATTTAACGTTGCTACTTCATTAATAAAAGGTTCCTTTTATTTTCTCTCTCTAACTTTTTGGCACCCAATTTTCCTACATGATATCAGAGCAATACCAAGGCCTGCAGCCTATACGAAATCAAATATGAATCTACAGTCAAGCTGGTTTGTGAAGAACAGAAGGTAAATCATTTTTATTTCATATCAGAAATTAGAGATTTAACTATTTTGAAGTTCTAAAGGGTAGAGGAATTTAAATTATTCAAACTAGTTTTTAAATAAATTGTGAAGAGGTACACGCATATCTAATAAAATTTAACAAAGCCTTTTGGAAAATATTTTTTGGATACCGAAAATACAGGCGGATGAGACGTGTTCGAGTGAAGCCATTCTCACCGTATAGAGTATTGCAAATACTAGTACAACTGAACACCACCAAAACCTACAAATCAATGAAGTTTGAAACTGAATAAAGACGATACACCATTGTTCCAACATTAGGGCACAGGTGCTCCTGAGTGGTTGTAGGTAGAGGCCCGCCAAAGGGAATGATTGCAGGAGATTAAGTGGCAGATCACTCCTGAATCTGACGTCAAATCAAATCCACGATCTGTATGGACAAACTCAGTTGTAGAAAATATATACATGCAAGTTAGAAGATCGAAGGTGTTCCTGGATGTGAAACAAACTTGTACAGAGATCTGAAAGGGCACATTGTGTGAAATGCAAGGCAGAATAAAAGTTTAAGATGCCACATGGAGCAACCAGTCAAATGCCCGGATTTTTAAATTAGCAGAGCATGCAGTCAGATGCCCAGAATTGTGAATTCGGATATCAACACTTTGCAGATAAATGCCATTATAGAATTTGAAACTAGGTCGAAGATGCTAGCACCAGCAGACAAGGGCATACCCGATTTTAAAAAACCTGAGACATTTTTTTCAAGAAATATGTAGGTTGAGGAACATATGTAGTTTTTGGATGCCTTAAAAACGCCCAGATATCAGATGTTATCCTGGTATTAGCAGCTTAGACGTACATGGCACTGGGGATTTAAAACAACAAACAACAATTTCTTTCATTAAAGAAAACACAGAAGAAGACAAAAATCCAGTAGACGGACCTGACATGGTTATTTAATTAGACTTCTCGTCGTCTGTACCGCCTCCATAACGACGCTTGAACTTGGCAATTTGACCAACAGCTTCGGCCATCTGGCGTCTTGCTTTCATGTTATAGACTTTGGGAGTTTTGGTAACTTTGGTAGCCAACAAACGGAGAAGTCTCCCTGATGGCATCACGATTGATATCCATTGCTGCGCTGGATGCAATCCTTTCCTCATTTCTCCCTCAATTTTCCCTGTATTTTCGCCGTTTAGGAATTTACTCGGTCGCGAAACTCTAGTCTCTGCAAATTTAAGGTTTAGGGTTTTAGTGGGTTCGCTCGAACAGCATTGTATAATTTTCCATAGGATAATTTATTATAACAATGAAACTTTTTTTCACTTGGGGGAAGAAGGCAAGGAGATGATATCCAAAAGAGACCCTTGGTTCTTCACCATCGCAAGCGATGTTAACCTTAGTTTTTCTTAAATGATCCCACAAAAAAAGATGAGCCAAATATCACAATAATTTACTAGTTTCAAGATGGATAGATTTACTGGTACAATTTGAGTGGATCTAATGGTTAAGAATGTGTATTTTCTCCTTAGATGTCCTAGGAAACTATCATCTTCTACAATCAATTAACAATCTCTCCATAAATCTCTCAAACATATTTCTCTAACTCAAATTAAACCTTCGAGATATAACAACTAACAATAATTAATCTAGAACAAATGAGTCAGTATTCCAACATTTCTCCCCCATAATTGGAAATATTCTATAACAAGTAACAATAATTAATCTAGAACAAATGAGTCATTATTCCAACATTTCTCCCCCATAATGATCATTTGGAAATATTCCAAAATCATCTNTTTCTGTTATTGGTTTTACATCAGAATTTGTGAATATATTGCTGATCCAAAACTACAGTAGTAAATAAAATTAAAAGGATATTTCTGTTTCTAGTTTGCCCTTAAAATTCTAACACGATACAACCCAAGTTTCTAGTTGGAAGGCTATGACTACCCACAGTGCATAACAACAAATATAGTCTTCAACAGATTTCTGTATTATTGGCCAATATAAATATTGTTGTGAATGTTGGAGAGCTTTGCAAATGCAAAAATGTCACCATGTCCAATCAACTGTTGGCATGAAAAGCCCATCAGAACACACAATTGAGCCAGCTTATATAGCAATCCATCTTTCAAATGGTAATCCATGAAGAGTTCCTGATTGATCACTATGGGGACCATTAGAGTGATAACACTCAATAACTTTATGTTTAGGAATCATTAATGTTTATGTCACACAAAAAGGGTTAGTAACTTGTGACCAATGTTATGTAACATTAAATATTATTGTTAGAGGTCAGGTGGTCAGACCACCTAACATAATGGGTTAGCTCAATCGGTTTGAACGAACTGTTTCAAGGCAGAGTTCACCATGAGGTCCCCGGTTCTAGTCCAGCTGAAGTTTGAGTCCCATGAATCCCGTTGGGTTACCAGCTGCTACTGTGGTTGGTGGTTAAGCCGCCCTCCATCAGGATATTCCGAGGAAGAAAGGGGGATCCCACAATGTTTTCCTTCGAAAAAAAGGTGGTTAGACCACCTAACTAACTAGGGGTGCTATTAATACGGCACCTATGGTGATTCATTGTGTCAGATTTAACGTTGCTACTTCATTAATAAAAGGTTCCTTTTATTTTCTCTCTCTAACTTTTTGGCACCCAATTTTCCTACATGATATCAGAGCAATACCAAGGCCTGCAGCCTATACGAAATCAAATATGAATCTACAGTCAAGCTGGTTTGTGAAGAACAGAAGGTAAATCATTTTTATTTCATATCAGAAATTAGAGATTTAACTATTTTGAAGTTCTAATGGGTAGAGGAATTTAAATTATTCAAACTAGTTTTTAAATAAATTGTGAAGAGGTACACGCATATCTAATAAAATTTAACAAAGCCTTTTGGAAAGTTATTTTTTGGATACCGAAAATACAGGCGGATGAGACGTGTTTGAGTGAAGCCATTCTCACCGTATAGAGTATTGCAAATACTAGTACAACTGAACACCACCAAAACCTACAAATCAATGAAGTTTGAAACTGAATAAAGACAATACACCATTGTTCCAACATTAGGGCACACGTGCTCCTGAGTGGTTGTAGGTAGAGACCCGCCAAAGGGAATGATTGCAGGAGATTAAGTGGCAGATCACTCCTGAATCTGACGTCAAATCAAACCCACGATCTGTATGGACAAACTCAGTTGTAGAAAATATATACATGCAAGTTAGAAGATCGAAGGTGTTCCTGGATGTGAAACAAACTTGTACAGAGATCTGAAAGAGCACATTGTGTGAAATGCAAGGCAGAATAAAAGTTTAAGATGCCACATGGAGCAACCAGTCAAATGCCCGGAATTTTAAATTAGCAGAGCATGCAGTCAGATGCCCAGAATTGTGAATTTGGATATCAACACTTTGCAGATAAATGCCATTATGAAATTTGAAACTAGGTCGAAGATGCTAGCACCAGCAGACAAGGGCATACCCGATTTTTAAAAACCTGAGACATTTTTTTCAAGAAATATGTAGGTTGAGGAACATATGTAGTTTTTGGATGCCTTAAAAACGCCCAGATATCAGATGTTATCCTGGTATTAGCAGCTTAGACGTACATGGCACTGGGGATTTAAAACAACAAACAACAATTTCTTTCATTAAAGAAAACACAGAAGAAGACAAAAATCCAGTAGACGGACCTGACATGGTTATTTAATTAGACTTCTCGTCGTCTGTACCGCCTCCATAACGACGCTTGAACTTGGCAATTTGACCAACAGCTTCGGCCATCTGGCGTCTTGCTTTCATGTTATAGACTTTGGGAGTTTTGGTAACTTTGGTAGCCAACAAACGGAGAAGTCTCCCTGATGGCATCACGATTGATATCCATTGCTGCGCTGGATGCAATCCTTTCCTCATTTCTCCCTCAATTTTCCCTGTATTTTCGCCGTTTAGGAATTTACTCGGTCGCGAAACTCTAGTCTCTGCAAATTTAAGGTTTAGGGTTTTAGTGGGTTCGCTCGAACAGCATTGTATAATTTTCCATAGGATAATTTATTATAACAATGAAACTTTTTTTCACTTGGGGGAAGAAGGCAAGGAGATGATATCCAAAAGAGACCCTTGGTTCTTCACCATCGCAAGCGATGTTAACCTTAGTTTTTCTTAAATGATCCCACAAAAAAAGATGAGCCAAATATCACAATAATTTACTAGTTTCAAGATGGATAGATTTACTGGTACAATTTGAGTGGATCTAATGGTTAAGAATGTGTATTTTCTCCTTAGATGTCCTAGGAAACTATCATCTTCTACAATCAATTAACAATCTCTCCATAAATCTCTCAAACATATTTCTCTAACTCAAATTAAACCTTCGAGATATAACAACTAACAATAATTAATCTAGAACAAATGAGTCAGTATTCCAACATTTCTCCCCCATAATTGGAAATATTCTATAACAAGTAACAATAATTAATCTAGAACAAATGAGTCATTATTCCAACATTTCTCCCCCATAATGATCATTTGGAAATATTCCAAAATCATCTGTGACTTTGCAGAACTTTTCCTTTGATAGTGCTTTGGTGAATATATTTGGTATATGCGCTTCTGTTATGCAATACATGATCTCAATCACACCTTGATGAACCAAATCTCGAACAAAATGATACGTAATATCAATATGCTTCGTCTTCTTATGAAAAATCAAATTCTTGGTCATTTGAATAGCATTTTGATTATCACATATCAATTGAGTGGGGTGTTCTTGTTGCTCATGTAAATCCTCTAGAATTATTCTTAACCACACTGCTTCACAAGTTGACGTCATTGCGGATTTATACTTTGCTTCTATTGTGGAGAGAGAAACTGTAGGTTGTTTTTTAATACTCCAAGCAACTGTTGTTAAACCCATGTTAAATGAATACCTAAAGTCGATTTATTGTCATCCATGCAGTCTGCCCAATCTGAATCTGTATAACCAATCAACCTGAAATATTTTGTAGATCTGTATACTAAACCATATCCAATTGTACCATGTAGATATCTCAAAATCCTCTTAACTGCTTTCTAATGCAATTCCTTGGGTTCTGCCATGAATCTCGATACCATACTAATTGCAAAATATATATCTGGTCAATTGTAGTTAAGTAGATCAAACTTCGCCCGCAGGGGTGTAGACCAATTGGAAAGTGTCGTGTAAATGGAAGGAAATATGTAAAAAGAGGTCTCAAGGTCGATTCTCACCCTGATTTACTCGGAGGGTGTGCTTGCGGGCTGTGCGTTCCTCCCTAGAGGTTATAAGGCAGCTGGCAGGATTCGACCCCGTGTCACGCGAGTACGATACTATCGTTGTTATCGATTCCCCTGGTTACAAAAAAAAAAAAGTAGATCAAACTTCCAACCAATTGATGATATAGAGTGACATCAATTGATTGGAGTCATCACGTCCATATAACTTCAACCCGGCTTCCAAAGGAGTTGTAGTTGGCTTGCATTCTGAATTTCTTTAGAAGATCTCAAGTATACTTGCCTTGTGACATGAAAATACTATCTTCCTTCTGCCAAACTTCAATACCCAAGAAATAATGCAATGCATCGAGATCTATGATCTCAAACTCAGCAATCATATGTGACTTAAACTTTTGAAATAATTCAGCATTGTTCCCTGTGTAGATCAAATCATCAACGTATAATGCAATTATCAGAATGTCTTGTCCTAACTGAAAGATATAGAGATTGGGCTCAGATAAACTTTTAACTAAGTCATAATCCTGAAAATATTTATCAATTCTAGGATACCATGCGCTTGGCACTCGTTTGGGACCATACAAGGCCTTATTCAACTTGTAAACACAATCTTCTTTACCTGGAACTACAAAACCTTCTAGTTGCTCTACATAAATTTATTCATCCACATAACTATTCAAGAAAGTTGATTTAACATCCATCTGAAAAATTGTCCATTTATATTGTGCAGCCAATGCAAGTACCATCTTGATTGTATCCAACTTTACCACTGGAGCAAATGTCTCAGTATAATCAATTCCTTCTTTCTATGCATAAACTTTTGCAACTAAACGAGCTTTATACTTATCAATTGTGCCATATGATTTATACTTAGTTTTATAAACCAATTTGGTACCAATTACATCTTTTCCTTTTAGTAAACTGACCAAGTCCCATGTATCATTTCTTATCAATGCATTCAATTCTGCTTCCATAACTTCATTCCATTCTGTCTTTCTTGATGCTTCTGCATAATTATGTGGTTCATCCATCTTCATTACTTGTGTCATAAGTGCAAAATTCAAAATAGAACTTTGTGATCAAGTAATTCTTTTCTCAAAATTTGTATCCAACATATTACTCTCTAAACGACCCCTTTCGATCCACTTAAGCTCCTTCTTGACTTCATCTACCTTTGTTGACTTGGAATTTGATTCATTACCAATATCCACTTCATCTTTTATTAATTCACTATGTACATGTTCTCACTGATAAATTCTATGCTCATCAAATACAACATTTTTGCTTATTATCACCTTCTTTGCTTGAGGATCAAACAACATGTAACTTCTTGTTTCAATACTATATCCAATAAAAATGCACTTCACATTTTTGTCATCCAAATTTCTCCTATTTTCCTTAGGAACATGTGCATATGCAATGCAACCAAAAACTTTCATATGTGCAACACTTGGTTTGTATCCTGACCATGCTTCTTCAGGAGTCAAATTCATTATCATTCTTGTAGGACATCTATTGAGAATGTAAATTGTTGTGTGCACTACTTTGGCCCAAAATTCATTTCCAAGAGACTTAGTTTTCAATATGTTATGATCCATTTCAATTATGGTCATGTTTTTCCTTTCTGCAACTCCATTTTGTTGAGGAGAGTAGGAATTGGTAAACTCTCACTTTATTCCCTTCGTCCTGCAATAATTCAAAATTCATTTGACTTGTATTCTCCCTCGTTATATGTTCATAGGGTGAGAATTTTGAAACTACTTTACTTCTCAACTAATACCTGAAACTAAATAAATGAGTAAACACTTGAAATTTCTCCTACAAAAAATACACCCAGGTTTTCCTGCAATAATCATCAATAAAGGTGAGAAAATAGTGTGTCTTCCCAAAAGACATGGTCTCCATTGGACCACACAAATATGAATGTATTAGTGTTAGGTGGTCTCTAGCCTTCCATATTCTATTTAAGAAACTTTCCTTGTGTTGTTTCCCAAAAATACACCCTTCACATACTTCATCATCCATCTTGATATAAGGAAGACAATTCACCATGTTATGCTTCCTTAACAACACCAAACTTTGAAAATTCAAATGTCTCATCCTTAGATGCCAAAGCTTGCTATCCATGTCTTCTGTAACATTCAAACTATGTGAGTTACTTGAATCAAAGGAAAGCTTGGAGATTTTGTCTTCAGTCATTTCTCCTCTTGCTACTACTACATTTTTATTCAGCTTAACCATGATTAAGCACTCTTTATTATCAAACACTAACTTGTAGTTTTGCTCCATCATCTCTCCTAGAGAAAGTAGGTTCTTCTTCAATGTTGGTGTCAACAATGTGTCCTCAATAAACTTCTTCTTTCCATGCAATGTTGGAATTGCAATTGTGTCTTTCCCTTTAACTTCAAAAACTCTATCATCACCAAATATAACTTTACCAGAATAATTGTCATTTATTCTAGTAAACATCTCCTCACGAGATGTCATATGAGTTGAACATCTAGAATCAATATCCCAAGCTTCACTTTCGTCATTATGTGCCATAAAACTTTATATGAATAACTTATCATTCCTAGTTTCTTCAACAACTGTATTGGCACCTTTATGTTTCATATCTCACAATTTTGCATAACAATCTTTTTCAAGATGACCAAAATTATGACAATAATAAAATGGTGGTCCATGTCTTTCTCAAGATCCATCTTTGCCTCTTCCTCTTCAATGAGTTCTGTGTTTGTTTCTTCCTCTAAACTAACTTGGAGTCCTTCCTCTTCCTCTTGAGGTGGATGCATTTCCTTGATAATTCTGTGACTATTGTGGATTCCTATTATGATTATGATTCTGATATTGATCCCTACTTCTTCATCTTCCTCTATGCCTTGTGGAAAAAACATGTTTCATTTCCCCAGTTAGATTATTTTATTCAATAGTTAGCAAAAAACCACTCACTTTATCAATTTTCATTGTGTTTAAATCTTTGGAAACTATAATACCGGTGGTGACCATCTGAAATTTGGGCAAAACACTTCTTAAATTTTTCTCAAGCAGTCTTCTTTCTAGAATATTTTCTCCTAATGACCTCATCTGATTAATACGATCTTGCATTTTGGTGATGTAATCATGAATGGATTCATTACTTTGCATATTTGCATTTTCAAAATTATTCCATGATGTTTGCAATTTAGCTACAACCACACCTTCATATGTGTTCTTTGAGATATCTCATGCTTGCTTGGATGATTCTACAGCATTGATTCTTGGAAATATAAATTCTTCAATTGCACTCCCTATAAGAGAAAGTGCTTCATCATCCTTCTTTATAAGTTCATTTAGAGATTCCTTGTCAACGACACTCAATTCTTTAAATTCATCATCAGAAGGCATAACATATCCATCAATTAAAAGTCCCCATAATTTTGTAGTGATAAATATGGGTTGCATGTGTTTTATCCAGTAAAAATAATTAATGCTTGTGAATTTTGGAAGCACAATGTTGCTTTTCACCATCAGAGAATAAAAGAGAGATAGAGAGAATATGCAAAAATCAACACAATGTATCCCACTTCACTCGGAATGAAAACAATTGTCCCAAAAAATGGGACTCTACCACCGCCAAATAAATGATTTTTTTATTAATTTGAGTACAATGAAAAAGCACAACACTTACGCACTATTCAACCCTCTTACAATGTAATCTCTTATATAAAACTGTCAATCTTTGAATCAACCCTTTTACACCACGCTCCTTATCTAGAAGGGAACGCGCCAATCCACCAATTTGTCACTTCTCTTTGTATCGGTCCACCACTCTGTCCACATTTATATGACAATATGACATTTGAATGCCTAAATATAATCAACACAATCAACAGCACCAACACTAACAATTTAACTTAACGCACCAATAATAATTCACAGCAATCAACACGCTCACCCCGTACGATCACTATGAAGAACTCTCTCCATGCTCATTGCACCAGTTTTTTTATTGTTATTATTATGAAATGGTTTTGACATGGTTATTTGAACAGAATCAATTATATGCATTTTGGGATTGTCATTGTTAAGTTTAAAAAAAATAGTGATAGTTAAAGGAAATCAAGGGCTTAAGCAATGTTGTTTTTTTTTGCCTTCAAGTTAGAGGATTGTATAGAGAAAGCAACTTGTACAAAGATGGCATTAAGAGGACTAGTCATCACCCTTAGTCTATATGCAAATGATATTTTCATTTTAGCAAGGTGTGCTTCTCAAATATCTCTATACTAACTCTGGGATGTTTGTAAATACAAATAAAACAAAGGTAATGATCATTAAATCGAAACAAATCACATACCATGATTTTGTTTATAATAATAGCAACTTATAAGAAGTCCATTTTTATAAGTATATCGGTATAGTCACTAATGTTGTTGGGCATTTGGCTAGCTCCATGCTAGCAGGTGCCTAGTTCAATTCCCCTAGGTTAGGTGCACTAGTCTACGTCGATGGGTTTACTAGGGATGCTATCCACAGATGTGTGGAAGCATCCTTTGAGTTTCCCTACAATATTTTCCTAAAAGAATATATATCAAAGTTTATTTTCATCACAAGCTAAATTATTGGAATTATAGTGTTGAAAAAATCAATGTAGGTTAGAAACATGGATAATTTTAAGCATGGAAATTTATCTTAAAATGTAGAAACCTTAGCGATTCTTACTAGTTCTTAGTATGCAAACTGTAAAATGTTTGGCAATATTTCTATAAAAATATATTCAAATTTCTAAGGATTTTATATAGTTTCTACAAAATTTTGGCGATTTTTAAGGTAAAATAATTGTATCCTATAAAATTTGGGTGAATTATTTTTAGAAAAAATGGAAATTGACGAATCATTTTTTGAGAAAAAGCTTGGAAATCCCATGGGCGAAATTTAGACCCTAAAATTTTCCCCAATTAGAAAGCTTATTTTGGTCTCGAGGACAATTGTAAAGCTACATAATTTCGGTTTCAGAAAAGAAAGGTCATCTTTGATTCCCTTGTTACACAATGATTATATATCATTGTGAGGTTTGCGGTTGTAGTATTTCTAAGGAAACTTGGAAGAAAATCAAGCAAATCCATAAGCAATATAATAAATAACCTTAAAATTTAGTGCAATAGACCTTATCTTATCCTCCTTTCAGAGGCTAGGCTTCCACCCTTTGAGATTAGGGTTATGATCAAGTTCTTTTTTGCGCAAGTGCAAGCTAATTAGTATGAAGAATGAGAGGCTTCCTATCACTGCTTCAAGCATTAATAAATGTCACTCAAGGCTTAAAAGAGGTTGGACTAGAGATGCAATTTTTTAATTAAACCATTGAAGGATAATGGAGGAGAATTCCCTCAAGGATATATATATATATACTATTAAAACCATTATTGTAAGTAAGTTTAAAAATAAAAAGTGGAGTGATCAGGATACTGAGAATAAGATAAAGTTGATTTATTACAAGGAAATTACTAAGCCCAAGTTAGAAGATCAAAAATATATTTACATTGTTGTTGGCTCGATAAAGAATTTTTTTTTGCAAAGATAAGAACAAATTCCCACATTTTTCGTAGTGAAACGGGGCATTGGACAAGACCTAAAACACATTGGCATTAAAGAATCTACAAAAATTGTGAGATTAATAGTGTAAAAGATGAAAAATATTTTATATTGAAATGTTTGGCCTGTAAAGACATTATATCCAGTCTTCAAAACACTCATAATAAAATGGAACTCTAGCTTGTTAACTCATAAAAATCAAATGGGAACTCATAAATTTCATCTCCAAGTTATTCAATCATAGAAACAACTTGATACGTCAAAGTAAGTAATTTATGTTAATGGGTCCAATAGACCAATGTTGGTCTAAGTGGATAATGATCATCATCGTCATCATTTACTTTTTATGAAGTCCTTTATCCCTTAAGTTTCAACTTAGGAAACATGTCTATTTCAACTTCTCGACTAGTCATATCCTTTTATGTCTTATTTAGCGCAATTTCAAGGTGAATTAATGCTCCATTATCTTCACATGATTATATCTCACCTATCAAAATTTAATATTAATACTCCAACAATATCATTAAAAGTGATATTGAGTATCTCCACCACTTCTCATCGACTTAACAATAAACCTCAACATATTAGAATGGTTGTTTTCATCCTTAGCTTGATATCGATTCAACACCAACACCCACACTCCCCATGCATGCAACAATTGTCGATGGGTGTCTTTAACTACACTATCAAGATTGTAAATAACATTGGTCAACCCTTAAGCATGATTTTAGAACAACAAACTAGGAAGCAAGATTTCCCTCACTAACTTAACAAATCAAGATGCAGCTTGAAAGAAACCTCAATGAACCTTTGGGAGGTATTGATTGATCTTGCTTGCAATTTTGTTCCCACAACAGGTTATACATGGAAGACTTTGTAGGTATTGCAAGTTATTATGTTCATATCAATCTTAAGAATAAGAGGGTTTGAAGTTTAGCATAAATATTAATGCTTGTAAATTTGTAATGACGAACTTGTTCTCATTGTAACAAGCATTGTATGTTTTCTCTTGCTTGAACAAGAACTTGGAAGTATAATCATTGTCCTAATAACATGTTCACATAGTTCATAACAAGAAATATCTAACAAGATTTTGAATGTGCATCATAGATTAGATCTATGTTGAAAACCACACGAGGGAGGCGAAATGGAGGAAGAGTTGGTGAATGATGAGGAGGGCTAGGAGGTTCTCTTGAAGTTCATTTTTAGTTCAAGGGGCGAGCTAATTAAGATTTGGAAAGGATGAGGGCCTACAATGAAAAACTTAATAAGGGG
>JZKD02S1104515.1:0-13045 GCA_000966675.3 Picea glauca
GGCTTAGATAGATTCGAAAGAAATTCAGTGTCCATGATAATCACTTTTCTGTCTAGGGTTAAGGTCAAGCCTTAGAGGTCGATCTACTTGTCCGCAGGAAGATTTTCCTACAACACATTCAACAGAATTGCTCAAAATTTTCATCTAGGAAGTTGAACAGGAGATGACTGAAGCACGAGAGTCTACAACAGAAGAGAAAGAAGATGACATAGATTTTGTTGATCTGTATGAATAATTGGAAGCCCTAGATAGAAGGGTGATAGTGCAAAGACAACACATCCAACAGATCAGGTTGGAGACAGATGGATGAGAATACCAGCCCAAGGAGCAGCTGGAGGAAGTTGGAGTTGAACCAACAAAAGAGGAGATGACATAAGCCAATATGTCAGAGGAGGAAGCTAAGAAACAACTCAGTAATGAGATTGTAGAACTGGAGTCTGCAATAGGGTGGAAAGATAATGCCACAAGAGAAGAAAACAACATGGGAGATCAAGTAGGTCTACCCATTGACAAGGAAGAAGAGTTGCCGCCGAGAAGACTGCATAAGGAGAACCATCCATTTGAGCAGCTAGACAAGGTGATAGAGGAGATAAGAGAGATGATGGTG
Organism: Picea glauca; assembly: GCA_000966675.3. Taxonomy (NCBI): domain Eukaryota; kingdom Viridiplantae; phylum Streptophyta; class Pinopsida; order Pinales; family Pinaceae; genus Picea; species Picea glauca. The sequence goes on from JZKD02S1104515.1 coordinate 608, forward strand.
AGATCAAAAGAAGAAGCAGTAATTAAGAAGAAGTTGAACAAAGGAGATCTTATCATACCAGCAGGGAAGAAGAAGAAGAAGCAACAACAAAAAAAAGGAGTAGCAGGATAGCTCCAAGGAGAAGTTTGGGATCCAGGAGGATTTCAACAGAGATGGAGAGCTCATAAGCAAGTTCTCATGAATTTTTCACAACAATGGAGTATGATGTAGGAGAATCCTTCCACATCAGTAGATGCTCTAGCAATTCAACACATAGGTGCACATTAGAGAAAGGGAGAGGCACTGCCCCTCCCATTTTTAAATTTGAAATATAATCCTATATGGATTTGTGTTAAAAGGTTGAGTAAAGCCAAGCCATGTCTTTATACAAGTAGTGGATAGGGTCTCCTCAATGGTTGACTATAAGTAGGTCTAGATATTAGTCAGGTCTGGATCTTCATTCATTGTAAACAACCATAGGGATAAGGTGTCTTAACTGAGACAATGATGGCACTAAGGCAATAGAGAGGAGAAGCTCGTAGAGCCCCTCTTTTGTAAGGAGATACTTGTATCATATTTCATTATGAAAGTTAGGGAGAGGATTCAAAGAAGATTATGAGAGATGAGAGTTAGGAGGAGGATTATGAGAGAAGAGCCTAAGAAGCTCGGAAGCTCAGAAATAGGAGGTAGAATAGTTCTTTGAGAGAGCTGAGACTTAGTTGTAGTCCAACCTGCACATATTGTAATCAGATTTTCATATTAATGAAATCGACAATAGTTTTTCCTCCACGTGGTTGTTTATGTGTTTATATGTTTCATGAATGTATGTTGTAGATTTATGTGATAGGTTTCATTTGCAGTAGTAAGATAGATTTATCTATCTTTGTTGAGTTCATAATATCGTTCTGGGTTCTTTAGGTTGTGCAAGGAGTGCACAACAGAACATTGGAGGTTTTGTAGACAATGCAAGGAGTGCGCATTTGAGCTCTATGGATTCAGAAAAGAACATCCCAGGAGGGCGCACCAAAGTGATAACAACTCAAGGGAAAACCTCAAGGTTGCTGAATACCTTAGAGGAGAAATTGTGTAGGGGAAGCAAAGAGAGACATAGTCACTGAGAACTCTGTGGAGCTCTGCCAAGTGGGCATCGAGTAGGTGCAAGTGTGCACGAGGAGAACTCTCTGTCGAGTTCGAGGAAAAGAGTATCCGAGGAAGATACTCACAGAGTTACTGAACACTCTGTAGAAAATGCTCAGCAAGGTGTGATTTGAGCGAGAGGTTGTCGGGAGGGCACTAGAACCCTTTGAAGGGAGAAGAAGGGCTGAGACCTTTAGGAGACTGAGTAAATCAAAAAGATCAAAAGAGATAGCACAAGGAGTGCATATGAGATGAACTTATTCCAATTCCTAAAGTTCATAAGAGATAACGCTTTCAGAAGCGAAGACGAGACCCAAGATAGTCGGGTTCGTAGGAGAAATTTCAAGGGCTGAAGCCTTCGAACACTTAACTCTTCCAAGTTGGAAGAAATCAAAAGCTCGACAGGAGGAGAGAAAATAGTCGTCGGATCTGTTGTAGGGAGATATCTGGACCACTAGATCAGTGCCCAGGAAAGAAAATGAGCGTGTCGAGGAGGAAACAGATCCCAGTCGTTGGATCTGAGCGCAAAGGATCGACATGTGTCTAATCAAGGTAAAGTGCACGGGCCTTAACCCTTTGTGTGCATAGGAGAGTGAACTTGCCAAAGTTTCGAAGTCCTGAAGTGATTAGGGACCGTTCATCGACAAGAGGGATAGGTGGCTCAAGATTTACAACTTCAGAAGTTCGTAGCCAAGGAGAAGGAAAATCGCCAAAGAGCCGAAGGCCAAAATAGATCCAGGTCATTGGTCATCAGGAGACACGTGTCGACAAATCTGAGTCTTCGGGTGAAAGCACTCTAGGAGGAATGAGTGCGTAGGAGTTGAAACTCCCGAATCCCAAAGAGCCGAAGCGGACATAGACCATCAGATCAAGGGGGAGACACACGTCAATAGATCATGTATTTTGGGTGAAAGCACTCTGAGAGGAACAAGTGCATAGGAGTTGAGACTCCTGAAGCTCGAAGAGCCGAAGATAATTTGGACCGTTCGATCCAGAGGGACGCGTGGCAGAAATCCATTGTCTTCGGGTGAAAGCACTCTGAAGAGCCAAAGTAAATCTGGACTGTCAGATCCAGAGGGACGTGTGGTGACAGATCGCTATCTTTAGGAGGAAGCGAAGGTGGAGTGTTGAAGCTCCCGAAGTCCGAAGAGCCAAAGTAGTTGGGGACCGTCGATCTGTAGGAGTACACATGTCAACTGATTGTGTACTCTAGGTAAAAATCTCCGGGAAAAAGAGAGCATGGAGAAGTTGAGAGTTGAGATTTTCGAAGTCCGAAGTCCCGAAGCGGGCTAGGGCCGTCGATTTGAGGAGGACACATGGCATGAGATCTACCATTGCATAGAAAGTCACTCTGAAAAAAGGTGGAGGGTGTTGAACGAGAATTCCCGAAGGCGGAGAGCAGGGGTTCATCTGAGCCATCTGTTTGCTAACGACAGGTGTTAGCAAATATTCCACTTCGGAAGATAGTCATTGCGGAGAAAGTAAGGTTTGAGATTTGAAAACTCTGAAGCCCGAATTGGAAGCAAATCATGACAGTTGATTTGAAAGGGACACGCGTCGATAGATCGTAAGGATCTGAGAACATGTGATCCAAAAGAAGAGATAGATTGTAGCTGTTGATCAAGAGGCATCGCTCGAGATTGAAGATCAATGTTCACGCTTAATTGTGGGGCTAGAAAGTCCTCGGACTCTAAAATTATTAGAGCAGGCTGCAATTAAAACCACACTATTGCCAAAAGGATACGTGACGTTTTGTAGTGAATTGCGGGGAGAAAAGTGGGTTGGTCTCAAACCACTCTTGGCCACCCTGCAATCATGTGTTTATGTGAGGCCATAGCCCGAGGTCATATGTAGGAAGGGGCTAATGGGAAAAGGGGCTAGCACCTAAAATTTGGTATTTTAGAAGCGCGCAGGGAGAGGTTGCGGGTATCATAGGACCTGCACCAAAAGTGAAAGGGGACTTGTGTAAGTTAATTGGGGTCTAGCAAAGGCCCGAAGAGTCATTCCGACTCAATAAATTGAAAGATCCTAGACTGGGAGGTTGTAGAACCCCCAGGAGGGGAGGGGGGTTGCATCATCTTGATAGCTAGCTCTTGGGATAATTTATTCAGCGAGGGGACACTGGAGAAATTAGGGGAGATCATCATCAAGTTGAACAGAGAAATGGATGAAATGCAGAAATCAATGTGTGAGGCGGTCTGTCCCATAGCCTATTATTAGCCTCGTAAACATTAAAATAATTTATTTTTCTTCTTCTATATCACTTTCATACTTTTCATTTGCATATATCAATCTCACATCATTTGTGTATAATTTATGAGTTAGAGGCGTCATATCAAACGTATACATGAAATCATTGTTTCAACACAAATCTAGGAAATCACCTGTAAAGTCGAGAGGAGTTAAATGAAAAGCAATGTAATATAGTGTTGTATCTGAAGTTTTTTTGGAAGGTGTAAGTGTGTTGATTGTGATTCATGAATCGCAAATAGAGAATTCATGAGCCAAGTTGAAAGCTCCCCTAAATCAAAGATATTTGATAACGCTGATTGAATTAAATTTTGATGGCTATCCTGATTATTATAATGCAAACTTTTACAAGTTGAAATTGAATATAATGCAATTTAGACAACGTAAAGCCCGTCAACATATAATATATGAAAATAAATTAACATTAGGATTTAAAAGTTTCACATCCTTTGCAAAACATTCAATCGTGAATCAGTGTCACCTAGCACTAAAATTCTTTTGTTCGTTTACTACGCTGAAAGGCGTACACCTATTGACAATGGGCAGATTTAATAGGGGTTTAGTGCTTAATAAGTTTTCTATAGACAAGATTAAATATGGCTGGAATATTCTTAGTAGTCACACAAAATAAATGGCTGTGATTTCAATCATTAACTTCCTAGCTATTATAAAGACGTCAGTTTATGTGTTTACTTTTTAACATTTACCTAATCATATTTAAAAATTACTTTGATAGTTAACTGATTGTCACTTAAGTGATTAACATAAATTAAAATATTAACACCAGATAAATGAAGCCCAACAATTTATTTATTAATAGATAATAAAATTTAATATTCTTTTAAGGATTCGTTTCATCTTCTTAACCTTTTGGCGTTCACCAGCAGCTATTTTGCTGCTGTGCTAGTCTTTACAATTTTCAAAAGTTGTCTCTACATTATCTTTAATGTCATAAGTGTAACAATTGATGAATTATAATCAATATTGATTTCAAATACCTGTATCACATGTTTGAAATTTTATTACCATTATTAATTTGATAGCTTTTTTTTATCATATGATATTAGAAAGGAAATATTTAAAATTGATGTCAAAGTATTTTTTTAAAGTTATGTTAGGACTTAAAAAGGGGACCGGATTGTCGAAGTATTTTTTTTCAGTTCCGTCAGGACTACAGAAAACTGGACGAGACTGTTCTTTTCTAATTTCAAGTTGTGTTGAGCACGACAGTGAACGTGCACTGGAGTCTGGATCTTCCTTTTTTAGTTGCAAACTGTGCTTATCAGTGAGGACTGTAATATTTTTTTACAGTTAATTGATGAGTAACTACAAAGTTGGCTTGACCTGTGGTATAACTTTAGTGATTAAAGGAATTCTACCATTTTTGGAAGGGGCCGGGCAACCTAGACTAGTAGATCGAACCAGCGAACTGGTTGGCCTAGTAGCATTCTATTCAATGGTCAGTATAAGATGCATAAGATGTAGCACATACACAATAAATCTTATCTATATTAATTTATTAATTTTTTTGGGTAGGGACGAAGTTGCAATGCAATACTTGTTTATATAGAAGAAATACATATTTTGGATTTTGGATTTTAGATTATATGATATAATTATGTGGAGAGGCTTAACCTATTGGTAATGTGTATAATTAATGATCTTTTAATTAGGAATCCTAATTTTATGGCTAGCAATTAAATATGTTAGTATATTCTTCATCCTCCTTCCAAATCAATCAATCAGATTTCATATTATAACTTCTTTGTATTTTTTAATCAATCAATCAGATTTCATATTATAACTTCCTTATATTTTTTAATACTTACATTTCCTTGTTTACTTTTTCACATTTACCTAATTTAATTAATAATTTACTTCTCTAACTACTGATTTCCACTTTTACCTAATTAACAAAAATTAGCATATACATAAAATACCTCAGTGTCACGTTCTACTGTTTATTAGAGATTAATTATCTGAATAACAACTGTCAATATTGTAGCAGGTGCTTCATTTTGGCCAAATGTTTAAGGACGTGAAGAGGCCGACAGATGGATGCTACATTTTCCTGCACTTCAATTAATGCAGTCGAATCAGATGCATGATCGATGCCAAATATGGGGGCGTTTCAAATTTCAGAGATAGCTTGGGATTATTGGTTAGGGTTATTTATTTCTGATTAGCTATATTTAAGCCGAAAGGCGTACACCTATTGATTATGGGCACATTTAATAGGATTTTAGTGCTTAATCAGTTTTGTATGGACAAGATTAAATAGTGATGGAATATTCTTAGTAGTCCCAATAAATCAATGGTTGTGATTTCAACCACTAACTTCCTCACTATTATAAAGACATCAGTTTACATGTTTATTTTTTTACTTTTACTTAATCATATTTAAAATTTACTATGGTGGCTAGTTGATTGCCACGTATGAGTGATTAGGGTTTCATTTTCTAGGCCAACCTAAACCTTTGGCCTTCACCAGCCACGTTCTGGACACACTGTCTCCTTCCAGCCAACTCCTTCCATCCACCTCTGGGTGGTTTCTCTTTCCTGACAGTTCAGGTTTTGCAAGCCATGCTTTCGGCATTCACCAGCCACGAATTTGTGGCTATGCTAATGTAAAATCTTACACTCGATTGTCGCTTCAACCTCGAACTACCGGGCACAATAAGTTTTTGAAAATTTTACAGTTTGGATACCTTATATCTTTACGATTACCTTTTTATTGCACGCAGAATCTATGGGAATCATATAACTCAGCAATGACTTGGATTCAATGGTTTGGTTTCGCTATTAGATTTTTGTGGTTTAGTTAACAACATATTAAATTTTTTAATATTGTAGTTTATATGTGACTACACCAGGTTTTTTTTTTTCAGTATTCGATAAATTCATACAAAAACTGCTGATAAATTCATACAGAAAAGGACCTAAGACTTGGAAAATTGTAGTCCCTTGCGCTCTCCCTATCTGCAATAATCACTTGTCAAATTCCCTCTTCTCGACTCGATCCAACAATGTTAGAATACGTTGATGGGTCTGATTAGTATAGTTAAAAAGTCGTTCTCACTCATGTCTAGTTGCAAGAAAAGTTCACTGGAAAAATACCTTTCGAAGTGGTCGTCGAGTTAATAACCACCTCCATCTCAATTTTTTTGATTGGGTTTTAATAATAACTTGATTATCAATCTCCCTTAGGGTAACGACATGGAACCATAAGAAGGAAAAGCTCCCCATGAAGCTTCTACGCAAAATTGATTGACCCAAGGGTAACCATAATACCTAAGGTGGCTCATGCCAAAAGTGCATGATTATTGGATTTAATGTGACGGTGCATGATTATCTTTGTATTTGGCATCACTTCTTGATATTCTCAATGCTTGCAAAGGCTAGCTATTTTAGAATGCATTGATCTATTGATATACTTCTTTGTATTTGCATGTGGAATTAGTCATAAGTTTGATAGGGTGGGAGCAAACCATGATATACTTCTTTGTATTTGCATGTGGAATTAGTCATAAGTTTGATAGAGTGGGAGCAAACCATGATGTTTGATGTGGAATTGAAAATAACAATGTATAATCTGAAACAAAGATTTAGAAGAAGTATGAGATTGTTTATAATCCTAAATTGAAACTTTAACTCTTTTTTTTACTTATTTATTATAACAATAATTCACATAATTCATATACATATATCAACCATCTTTATAATGTGGTTGTGCTAGTCTTATATATACCAATCTATGTATATCAAGCACTTTCTCTTAGATTGTCGAGCCTATACTCATATTATATCTCATTTTCAAAATATTGATCACACTACCAACCTTCCTAACCTCTTAACTCAAAAAAAGTATGATGATCTTGGAAAGATTCTCTTAATGCTCTTCGAGCACAGAAACAAAATTCTAAAGAATCACAAGTAATCACTTACCCTCTTAAGGTCCGATAGACCAATTAGGTCTTAGTGGACATTAATCATCATCATTAATTGTTAAAACTCTAATCATAAGTTAGTTAAGTTAACCTAACTATTATATAGTTACATGACAGTTATGGTCTTCTTGTATTATATATGTATGTCTATGTACATGATTATTTGAAGCATTGATGAATAAAGTATGTCTTTTCTGCCATTATTTAGTTATTTCTGTTCATTATGGTTTCTTGATTGCTTCTATTATTTCCATAATATTTCTACTATTTTCTTCATTATGAATCTAACAGTGGTATCAGAGCATATTGATCTTATGAGCCTGGTAGTTTATCAGATTCCTATAGTTTTTAGGGCCTGGTAGATCATGTAGTTTTTCCATGGAATTGAAGCACACTAAGAATGTGCAAGGAAGGATTTTTGATCTAGCTGCAAATAGATCTCGAGTTCTTCCCAAGAAAAAAGACGTGAAAAACCCGTGAAGAAAACTGGAGAGAGATCGAGAGCCATCTGTTTGTCTGCCTGGCGATTCGGTGGAAGAGAGCTGCTAGTTTTTGGAAGTTGAGAAGCCTGGAGTAATACATGATGATGTGGATCACCAGTCTGGCAGGAGAAGAATCCAGAATCTAGATATAGTTGTGTAAAGACAAAATCAGAATAAAAGGTTGTGTTTCACAGAAAAGAGGCACGATGCGTGAATTTTGACTACGATTTTCTCAGAGTGAAGTTTAAAAGAAGCAACCTGCAATTTGCTAAGTTGCAAACGAAGTCCTCTTGATATGTACATGCCTGAAGGAGGTTACGGCCTGTCTATGTCCCTCGACCTGCACACTCTATTGAAGTTGCTCCACCAATGATGGATCTGTGGCTGCTAATTCTTTTATGTTGGGACCATTAAGAAGGCTTGCTGAGAAATCAAATGGGTTTGGTGGTAACCGGTTCTGAGGAAGCAACTGTGCATAGGAGTTTTTGGTAAAGGGTCAAGCTCGCACGACATATTCACGGTCAGAGCCGATAGAGGAAATAAAATATAATGGTAAGAAAATAGGTGAAATCTTAAAGTAGTAAAAGAATTGCATTGAGATCTTATTACAGACGAGTTATAATGTTAGAGAGTTATGGGAGAGTTATAATGTTTTTATGTTATTATCTTTTAATTTTTCTTGAAGAAGTGGCATGTAAATAAGCTATAAAGCTTTTCATAAAAAAATATTAAAATATTTCTTTATGAGGGTTATAGTTTGCAAGATCCTGTAAAAACTTTTGGAGTGATAAGTCATTAAGTTTATTAAAAAAAAAACAAAAAAAACAAAAAGGTGTATTTGAAGGAAACATAAGGAGTTATAAGAATGTTCTCATTATAAGAATGCTTGCAATTGCACAATTCTTTAATTGTTTGTAATTGGAGTTATAAGGGTTTGTTATTTATTTGAAGACTTTTTGTAAAGGTGTTATAAGGAGTTTTTGGAAGTTATAAGGAGTCCTCTTTGACCCACCTGAAATTGAATACGGGGGTCTGTCTTAGGATCTTTGTGTGCATCTAAGTCATTGGTTATCTTGTAGTTTTTGGCAGCATTCAACGAACGATTTCTCTTGGCATGCACAACAGGATACAGATCGTGTAGTTTTTTAGCAGCATTCATACAAGGAACTATTGCTCTTCGCGATCGTGTAGTTTTTTAGCAGCATTCATACAAGGAACTATTGCTCTTCGCATGCACAACAGGATACAGAATTGAACTTTGTGGTATCAACATACAAACAAATGGCAAGAATTGAAGAAATATTTACAATATTGCGCACATTAATTAATTCAACTATGGAATCTACAATTGCAATAAACAAGTGCACCCTCAACACAGTGATTACTTGTTTACAAGTAACACACAAGAAGATTGATATGTTCAAACAACAAAACAAGTTGTTGTATGATGAGTTAAGTTTGCTTTGACACCAACAATGTGATTTTAATGACATCAAGGATGAGAATGAAGATGCTCATTTGACTAGTAATGAAAGTCATAAACATGAAGATCAGTTAGATGAAGTCCCTATGTCAGAAAACGTTGCGGATACATGTATTGTTCGACTATGGGAAGAATTACGATTTAAACGAAACCGATATGGACTAGGATATGAAAATGATGCTAACAACCTTTTTCATATTTCTCATTATAGAGAACCTGTTTTCTTTGTGAGTGGAGGTTTTTTGAATGATGATAAGACGACAAAGAATATTGGTAAGGAACATGTACAGGATATTGTTGTTGATGATGTTGTTATTTCAGATCATGATAATAAGTTAGATAAAGAATCCATACAGTGCAAACATTATCATCGGTTTGGCCATGATAAGTCCAACTGTTTTGATCTTCATCCATGCAGATTTTGTGGGAAGACAAATCACCCCTCAGTAAGGTGTCAAAAGCGTAAGCGAAAACAACTTCATTTTGAATGGTTAGGGAATTGGCATTGGCGTTTGGAAGCCAATTTATTAGAGCAGTCTTATCACCGAATTTATACACAAGTACAATCATACTTGATTGGAAATATTTCTACAGTTGATGGACATGAATGTTTTTCAATATTTGATGATTTAGGGTATGATCGGGGCCCAGTTGATGTAGTCTTTTGAGTTGAAGATCGATTCTTTAGACTCCGCCGTAAGACAATTTGATGTGTTGGATCTCTTCTTGGCCATACTTGCGAATGACGGTCAAGGGAATTGGAACCACTTGTCCCTGACAGGGGGGAATCTAGTTGAGTCAGGTTCCAAGTTTGATTTTGAGTCAGGTTCCAAGTTTGATTTAGAGCCCGTGAACAGATGATCAAGTATGCAACCTAGTTCTTGGTATGCAGTCTTGTTCTTGAACATATTGTTGTTGATATGGTTTGTGGTTAGCTTAAAACCACCAATTGAGCAGAAGACATGAAGTTCTGCTTGTTACATTTTTAGATATTTGAGCCTTGAGATCTTGTTAGTTTATGGTCAACTTAAAACGATGCCATTTAGTAGAAGAAATCAGCTTCTACTAGACATTCGGTTTGTGGTCATCCTAAAACCACCAAATGAGTTTGTGGTCATCCTGAAACCACCAATTTAGTAGAAGACATCAGCTTCTGCTATTTTTTTTCCAGAGTTCATAGAGCATATTCAGCTAGCTCTCTGAATATTTGCTTGACACATTGTTGATTGTCAAGTAGTGGCAGTTTTCCAGGCAAGAACGAACTTATGATTAAGGGGGGATGTTAAAACTCTAATCATAAGTTAGTTAAGTTAACCTAACTGCTATATAGTTACATGACAGTTATGGTCTTCTTATATTATATATGTACGTCTATGTACATGATTATTTGAAGCATTGATGAATAAAGTATGCCTTTTCTGCCATTATTTAGTTATTTCTGTTCATTATGGTTTCTTAATTGCTTCTATTATTTCCATTATATTTCTGCTATTTTCTTCATTATGAATCTAACATTAACCTTATTAGGTAGGAACAAAGTTGCCATGCAACACTTATTATACGTGCTCATAGGCATGGTATATAGTGTTGAGTTAGGTTTGTCTTTCTATTAGTTTATGGTTGACCATAAAATATACACCCCTTTATCCAAAGTTTTAAAAAATAATGATTAATTTTAAATTTTAAATCTCATTTATCTGATATCTTATTGGTCAAAAACTTTGAAGTCTTATTGATGCCTTCACTTCCTCCAATGTTATTGTAATAAATATTTCTTGTTTTTTTATGTATATTGTCAAAAGTTGGGGACCATCTTACATTCATACTAAAAACAAGTATTGGGCATGCTAATACCATAGGTACTTGTTTATATGGCAGAGATACACATTTTTTTATTTTTTAATATATGACATGTGTAAATATAAGTAAATTCTTAATTTTAAAAATATCTAACAAATTCATTTTTTTTGGGGGGGGGGGGTCAATACAGTGTTTTGAAAGCTCATGAAGGATTCTAAGTGGCAATCAAAATATGTAAAATTAAGAAGAAAATCAATGAATGATTTGGAATCTCCTTTCAACAGTATTCTAATATTCAAAGTCTATGCAAGGCCTCATTGGCGTTGAAAAACCATACAGGTCAGGTCATGATGAAATAAAATAATCAAATAAGTTTTTTAATTTTTAAGGTAATTATCATTTCAATTTGGTAAAGTGATAGCGGGTAAAATTTCAATTTTATATTGTATTTCTAAATATATAAATAGATTTAGCCTTACTCTAAATATGTATATTAAACATTCCAAATTTGCAATTCCAATTATTTTCTTTAATTTATAATCAATTTTTGGAGAAAATCCATCTTAAAACATTTGTGTTTTTGGATTGTTTGAAAGCACTAGAGCGATGGACAAACTCAGTGGTTTCTGGTATCATGTAACACTTGGAAATAATGGAGTAAGCGCCAGTTGTAAGCACCAGTTATTAGTTTCAGTTGTGAGAGTCACTTGTAGGAGTGTTAAGAGTCAGTTCATAGTTAAGAGTCTAGTTGTCTTTGGTTTGCATGTAACCGACTCAGTAGAGTCTTTTCCTATATAAGGATGTAATCCGTCTTCATTGAATAACAAAGAAGTGAGCGTAGCCTCACTGTGTGTTTGGTTCATATATTTTATCTTGGTATGAGAGCAAGGTTGAGGATTCAAGAGATCCAGCTCTCTGAGTGCAAGATCTCAAATAAAATTTGAGTAGGGGCACTGAGCGCTCCCCATGCAGCGTGAGAGGAGCGTTGAGCTCTCTCAATCTTACAAAAATTCGAAATTCAGAGGCCGAGCGCTCCCTTGGTACATGTCTCAAAGCGTTGGACCATCAATGTTGGCGCTCCTTCTCTAGCCCAGCGCTCCAACGCTCCCCAACACTATTATAGAAGTGCCAACGCTTGCATTCACGGTTCAAAGTAGCACTGACCAATTTATTTTGAAAACCATAGAGGTGAAAATCATGCATGCGTGAGTTTTGTTTGTTAAGTGGATAATTGTTTCATACTATTGGATATTTGTTAAAGTGGAGTTATAAAACCTTTTTTTTGGAACATTTAAATACTGAGATGGTGTGAAGTTATAAAGTTTATTCACTTTTTATTATTATTAAAAGTGAATGTATG
>JZKD02S1104548.1:0-13045 GCA_000966675.3 Picea glauca
CCAAACCTTAAGAGAGTAAGTGATTACTTGCGATTCTAGAAGCTTTCCAAGATCACCATAGTTTTGTTGAGTTAAGAGGTTAGGAAGATTAGTAGACTGACAAATATTTTGAAAACGAGATCTAATTTGGGTATAGGCTCGACAATGTAAGATAAAGTTATTTTCATCTTCAACCTTCTTAGTGTCACAAAGGTGACACACTCTTTCATCCCATGGGGTTTTAGGAATTGACCAATGCCTAGTTTCACTATGGAGTTGGTGAGAATTTGTTTTGATCTTAGCAATGCTTCTTTTTTTCTTTACACTTGCCAAAATAGATAGATAATTTTGATATTCTAGATTAGGGTTGATTACATCCTTATAATACCTTAATTTTCTTTTTTAGTCTAACTCTTTATCACACCACATTTTCTCTTTAAATTTTTATTTGACCATGTTTCTACATTTTCTCCTTAAATTTTGATTTGACTATTTTTTTAATAGTATCTTTATTGTGAAAAATGACGTCTTCCATGATTCCCCACTAGTTTAGCCAAGAGGGGGCATCTTTAGCACATTCTAGCTTGAGTCCATGATGGTTACCACTAGATTTTGAAGCAATTTTAGGAAGCCTCTTGTCTTGAGATTATAGGTTATAAAATTATTTTGTTTTTGTTCTATCTTTGTCCACCATTCACTAGAGATACTACAGGCCCCAGGCTTCAATTGTTTTTAAGCCCATAATAAGCTTCCCATTCCCCAATAATCTTTTTCTCAATGCTATAATTCCACTTGAGCTTGTGGTGAATACTTAACTATATATAATTATATTATATATGTAATTTTTTTATTTTATTATTATTATTTTAATGAGTTATGTTATATGGATATCTCTCACATACAAGATTGTAAAGCACCTATCAATCTAATAATAATAATTACTATAACTCTTCAATTTTATTTAACTACATTAATATACAATAATAATTAAAAAACATAAATAATATATATTAATATATTTATTATTATTAAAATGAAAATGAATTGTATAAACTATGCTAATCAATCATAAATTAATTATTAACTAAAATATTTTTAATATTAATATATGATAACTATGTAGTCAACTTCATAATAATAAATAATATAATAATATATATTAACTTTTATTTTATTTTATTATATATATATAATTAATTTTGTTGATTTATTATTAATAAAACTACTCTGATATTAAAATTATTAATGTGGTTGTGGATAATAAATAAAAATTTAAATATTTAAGATAAACAAATAAGTTTCACTTTAAAATTAAATTAAATATAAATAATTATATTTTAAATTTATTAAAAATGTTAAATTAAAAGTTTGAAAAATGGCAAAATAACAATATATGAAACAATTTGAATGCCGGACATCGAACACCAAATTTAAATATGTCCGAAAACCATGAAGTGACAGGTTCAGACCATTTTCAATTAAACGTCATGGTTTCAACTTGCCCAGCGGTAATCCCATGGTTCTTGGGGGAGTAGGTTAACTAGGGAGTAATCTTTTTTTTAGAGTTTCGTTTTTCAGGTAAAAAAACGAGCTTGAATTTGGCAGGGGTAATCTGGATTAAAGTTTCATATATTTCAGAATTTTAGTTTTGCTAAATTTTAAACCAACCTAATAGTCAGAAAATCAATCATAAATTAACCAGAAATTTAAAAATGACTTTCCCAAAAACCTACCATAAAATAACTCGGAAGAAGATTGCTCCAGAATTAACCCACTCCGTTCTTGTCAGTTTTCTGTCCGTAAATAATGAACGACCACCAGACGTAGAGATGAGATCAGCCCGCCGCTCATTCACTGTTGTACTTTAGTGCGCTAATTCTCTGTACCAAGCGACATAGTTTATAAATGATGGAATCCGGCTCCAGCAATTCACTCGATCATTCGTTCCCAGCCTCCCAGGTGTCGATCTCAATCGCCTAAAAAATTTGATGCGAGGGTACTGACCTTTTAATGCAATAGCAGGCACCTGATAATGGCAGAAGATTATGTAGCTGGATTGTTTGGGGCGAGCGGCCCATTAGAAGTGACGACCATAGTAGGCATTGAAGTGGATTTATCGAGGAATGCTAACATGCAGGAAAAGGTAGAATGTCCAAGTCACTGTATATATTATCAATGTTCCCGTTTCAGATATCGATCATTAGGACGAACAAAATCTACATAGCAGCGATATATATATATATATATATATATATATATATATATATATTTCATACTTGGTCGGCAATATTCAGCCTGCTATACATTGTCAGCAATATTCAGCTGGCTAAACAACACAAGTGGATTATAGGTCTAAAAAGTAATTTAAATCCAACTATATATAATCTGCTGTTACTTAGCACGCTGGATATTGGCAGCTATCCATACACAACCATGTAATGCATTTAATAAGATATTGTTAACTGTTGTCTATTATCATTTATTACTCTAGTGCTGTATGCTTTATTAATCGTCAAAGATCCCATTAAATTTTGAAATTGTTTGAAGTAGTCCTGCTTTGTTTATGCAATTTATATTCCGGTGTGTAAAGTAAACCGCATGAAATCTGCGGAGGACTGGGTTCTCTCGCCTTATTTTATTTGTCAAATATTACAGATGCAAAAGACAGGTTGGAGAAAGTTTGTAGCGTTTGCTGGACCTGGAGTTCTTGTGTCCATAGCCTTCCTCGACCCTGGAAACCGTACGTGGTTTTTCATCTCTATCCAATCTTGTGAAATTGATGTTAACTGTGACCAAGAGAGACCACTTATTAACTGGTTATTGCTTAATCTCATTGTGTCTCAGTGGAATCTGATAATTATTCCCATTTTGTTTCAGTGCAGTCTGATTTGGAGGCAGGCGCGCAGTACAGATATGAGGTTTATATTAAAATCGATTCGCTCTGAAAAAGAAATAATTGATTGCCATTAATTGGGTTAGTAGGAAAGAGATTGAACTCTGTACTGATAAAACTGCCGGGCAAACCTTAAGCACTCACGACTTTATGAGGAAAATCTCATGGTTCCATAAAAATTAATGGTTTCATTCAACTTTTTCATATTTCAATCCGTACAAACCCAAAATGTAGTTTAGTTTATCGGAGCGCATATTCTGTTCTGACATGGTACGAATCATCTTTTGCGCTTTTTTATTTGTAGCTACTATGGATCATTCTTGTGGGAACAGTCTTTGGTTGGATTATCCAATGTCTTGCAGCGAATTTGGGAGTGGCCACAGGTCTGTGCAGTCTCTGTTTCGATTGCAAAACAGTTACATTAATTATATGATATTTTCAAAACTAAGCATTATGCTCATCCGTGAACCTGCGATCCTTTCAGGTAAACATCTGGCAGAACATTATAGAGAAGAGTATCCAAGGAAAGTAAATTTCATCTTATGGGTAATAGCAGAATCGACTGTTGCAGCACAAGATATTCCTGAAGGTTCGGATCATGTACCTTACATCGCCTTTATTTTGGTTTGTTGGTATAAACTTCCACCACTTGATGGATTGTTCTAATGAAGATACTGATTGATTTTTTGCTTCCTGGCCTGCACTTCTAATTTCTTCTCTCTGTATTCGTCACAGTCCTGGGAACTGCATTTGCTCTTAATATGTTGTTCCATATACCTATGTGGGTTGGTGTTCTCCTAACCGGACTCAGCACACTCATTTTTCTTGGAGTGCAGAGATATGGGGTGCTATATCCTTTCTACTAAATTATATTCATTTCTTTCGATACAAGATAGCGTTTTATTTTTCATATGAAATGGTTGTTAGCTAAATTTTTTAAATTACTACATTCCAGATGAGAAAGTTGGAGGTGGTCATTGCAATTCTTCTATTGATATTGTTTGCCTCTTTCATTGGAGAGCTGGCATATGCAAAGCCTAAACCCAAAGAGGTCCTGAAAGGACTGTTCGTTCCTGTTTTAAGTGGATCTGGAGCATTTGCCCTTGCAATCTCTCTACTTGGAGCCTTGATTACACCGTAAGGCGCTCCTATCATTTTTTCTGTTCGTCTTACAGTTACCTTTAGAAACCTTTGTGGAAGTTAAATTCAAGTCTATCTCGCATGGTTTGATTTTGATGTTTGAACTTTCCATTTCTGATGACCCAATAAGTTAACTTCACCCACTATAAAGCATTTCTTATTCAAACAATATAACTGATGTGTCATCAACCATGTGCAGGCATAATCTGTTTCTACATTCTGCCCTGGTTCAGTCACGGAATTTAGAACATTCTGTTTCTGGAATTAAAGTGAGTACTTTTCAATTGTTTAGCTAGTTCTAGAACCATAGATAGTTACTGTTTCCATAATAAAATCGAACCAGTATGAAATTACTTAGAATGATGTCCATGTTACAGTCAGCTTACAGGTATTTCGTCATTGAAACTGGAATCACGTTATTTATGGCATTTATCATCAATGTCGCTGTTACATGTGTGAGCGGGGCGGTTTGTTCCTCCCCAAACTTATCTCCAGACGAGGTGAAGAAGTGTGGGGACTTGGACCTGAATAAGTCATCGTTTCTTTTGAGGGTAAGTTGATTCTGCAGTTCTTTTGGTTTTCAATATGTAAAACGTTACGAGTTAAAAATAGATATAGACCACCTTCTGACTGATTTTGCTAAAATACGTAGTTTTTAGTAAGGAAAAACATTTATATTAGTGAATATAAAACTGTTTTTTCGTAAGCATGCTTCAAAAAGCTTATCTGCTTTTGACTTCTATCTAGCATTTGGTCATGAAGTCACCACTGTATACATATCTATATCTAGAATAAATAAAAAATTATGTCCTCCTTATGTCTGAAATTACAATCTATATTCAGAATAAACAAAAAATTATGTCTTCCTTATGTCTGAAATTAAAATATTCCCAAAACAAAAAATAAGCTATAGGCTCATATCAATTCTTTCAAAAATTCCTTGTTGTCTATCTGAAACCTCTGAGCAATAAATACTGTCTTCATCCATAAGCAATGCTTCTTTTGATAGTCCATCAACAATTTGATTATAAGTTCTATAAATATGTTGAGCTTTGATTTGCTGGAAAATACTATTGAGCTCTCTAATCTTTGTCATTCAAGTTTGTAAAGATATCACCTGAAGATTATTATCATTAGTATACCAATTGATAATGACCTTAGAATCACCCATTAATAGTATTCTTGGTACCTATTTAAGATAAGAAAAAAAAATAAAATTAACCAAAGTGCCATTAATACCCTTTTAGTATTTATTTCTTTTTAATTTATATGTGCCCATTATTGGGCTTCCAACTGCCCCTACCCATTCAAGAGTTGGTGGTCTATCGATCCTATTGAGTAGAGTATCCTCTGTAATTTTTTGCTCCCCCAAGTCCTGTAAAATGTAGTTACAAACTCTAATATGGTTTTTTTGTTGATCTTAAAAAATCATCATGTTCCTATGTTTCCATACCTCTCAACTGATAAAAAAAGGGATTCATTCCAGTTTTCCTTCCTCTTAGTCCAGTTAAGGAGATTGTTTTCAAAATGTCCTCCTTGCCAGTTATTGACCAGTTTTAGTTCCTTAGAGATAGTCTGCAAGATATTTTTTATGAAAATACAATCCCCAAATAAATGTAAGAGAGTTTATTCACTTTCCTTACAAAGCACACATATGCTAGGACCCTGAAAACCCCTTTTAATCAAGCTATCCCAAGTAAGAAATTTTTGTTCCATCAATGACCAGACAATTTTACCTTCATTGGTAGTTGCCACTTGGAGATCATAGAGTACCGAAATTTTGGTTCTACTCCCCTATCCACCATCACTTGAACTTCATATGCTAATTTAGCATTAAATTGACCTTGTTTGGTGTCCCAAGACCAAAATAAATTGTCTTTCTCATCATTTAATTCAATTCTAGCTCTTACCAACCCTTTAGTATAATTTTTCCATTCATCTTTTTGAGCTCCTTCGAGGCCTACAATATCAACATTTTTCCACCTTGTAGAGTTAATACCTTCCTATGCAATTGTCCCTACATGAGCAAGACAGGTAATCCCTTGCTATTCTAATAGTAATAAAAGATTCTCAGATAACTTATAGAAAGAGTGGGACCCAACCATAGGATTAGAACCAATTCTGATATCTCTCCCACTCCCAGGCTTCCATGCCAACCAATCATAAATTATGTTTACCGAGGAGGTGATGGCTCTCCACAAGTTTGAAGATCTATTCCAGATTTTTCTCCCATGCTTGAACCACTTTTTTTGCATTATCACCTCATGCCAAAGCCCAGGCAACATAGGGAATCTCCATAAGCTTTTGGCCGCCAAAGGTTGTCCAAAGATAAAAATATTTTTGATTCCCAATCCACCATCCTTTTTAGGTTTTGCAATTTTTTTTCCAGTTTGTGAGATGCATACCTTCCTTTTCATTTTTACTAGACCACGGGAAGCTGGACATCCTTCTTATAATACTGTTTAATACACTTTTGGGAATTTTTTCCAAAGACAACGAATACACCAAAATGCTTTCAAGTACTACTTTTACAAGTATGACTCTACCACCGAGGGTAAGCCACCTATGATTCTAGCTCAGGATTCTCTTTTCAATTTTTTTCTCTAGCCAAAGCCAGTCCACTCTATTATAACAATTTGTCTTAATGAAAAACCCAAGATACTTAAAGCCTGTATGTAATGGTTTAACTTCAAAGGGAAATAGTTCCTTCAACATATTAATCTCTACATCATCCCATTCTTCTTCTAAGAAAATAGATTTTTGTGTGCTGAATTCCATCCCTGTAGCCTTGCAAAATAAATCCAAGACCTCCTTGCATGCTTTCCATTCATCAATGCATCCAATACCAAACAAAATTACATAATATACGAACATTAAGTGTGTAATGTTTAACTCTCTCGCCACTGGAACACCCTCAATTTTCTGATCCCGAACCCTCTCCTGTATAATTCTTCTCAACCCTTCAATAGCAAGAAGAAAAAGTTCTAGTGATAAAGGGAAACCTTGCTCTAAACCCCTTGAAGATTTAAAAAAACACGAGGGCTTCCCATTGATCAGTACAACAAAGTTTTTTGATGTCACACACCCCATGATCCAATCCGTTACTTCTAAAATTAATCCAATCTATAATAAAACAAGTCTAAGGAAATCCCAATCCACCCTATCATAAGCTTTGACTAGATCCAATTTTAGTACGAGTGCTTTTAGATTCTTCACTTTTATACTATGTAGTACTTCTTGTACCACTTCAATTGAATCAGTAATTTGCCTACCATCTAAAAACCCAAATTGTTCTTTTGATATACCAGTGGATGAAGATTTTTTTAATCTGGTAGCAATTATTTTTGTAATGATCTTGTAAACCAGACTGCACAATGCTATAGGCCTAAATCCTCCAAACGAATCAGGTTTGTCACTTTTAGGGATTAAGGAAATAAATGTAGCATTCAATGCTATCGAAACATTCCATACCCTTCTTGACTCTTTCACTACCTCCAATAAATCATTTCCCACAAGATCGAAGAAATCCAAAAAGAAATCAAGAATCCATCCATCCGGCCCAGGACTTTTTGAGCACTTAAACCTTTTAGAGTTTTTAAAACTTCAAATAAGGTAATGATGCAGACCCCCTATCCCTCCTGAGGGTTGCATGACCTCCCGGTGAGGATCTTCTGGATCGGGGCCAGAATGGCTCTTCTCATTCCGAGCTGGAACCTCCCTCTTCAAATCCAAAGGTCCTTCTCTGTGCTCGCCTGTGCAACCAAGCGCTAGGCTCATGCTCTCCACTCCTTGTGACCATGGGCATGGCCACAAACTTGGCCCAAAAGGCGCGTTGCATTTTGTGACCCCGGGATTTCCAATACGATAAGTCCTTGGCTCCTCCAAGTCTCGAAACTCTCATGAGGGCGAACAAAGGTTTTCTCCTCCCCCTTTCCCAACTCACGTGACCACACACCCGTGACCACTAGCTTTACCATGAAATCATGTCGCGGTTCGTAGCATTGGAACCTATGATACAAAGCGCCTGACCCCTCCAAGTCACGAATGTCAAAATCTCGATGACGCGAGATCTACGCTTATTTCGGCATTTCGCGACTTCACGTCTAACGGAGCTGTCCACTCCTCTTCCCGATCGCCGAAACCAAGAAATCTCCCCTCACTACAAATCAACGGCTCTAGGTCCTCGAAGATCTGACAACTCCGATCTTTTTGGGGTTCCACCTATCGAGAGTCCCACACTGTTGACCCTTGTACTCCCGGTTGCTGAAATTCTAAAAGCTTGAGGCGCTTGATCAACGGCTCACAACACCCTCCCGATCTATGGTCAGATCTCTTCTCGATCACTAACCTCCTCACAACTTCACTTGATCCAACGGATTGCAGGGTCTTGCATTCCTCCTCCTGAGATTTCACTCACTTCAGACTCAGAAGACCTTCTAAGTCTTCGAAGGCTGGACCTTCACTTCTTCCGTGGAATGGGTTCCTGGATCTCGATAACACTTTCCGACGTGTTGTTCATCCTAAGNTTGAGTAGAGTATCCTCTGTAATTTTTTGCTCCCCCAAGTCCTGTAAAATGTAGTTACAAACTCTAATATGGTTTTTTTGTTGATCTTAAAAAATCATCATGTTCCTATGTTTCCATACCTCTCAACTGATAAAAAAAGGGATTCATTCCAGTTTTCCTTCCTCTTAGTCCAGTTAAGGAGATTGTTTTCAAAATGTCCTCCTTGCCAGTTATTGACCAGTTTTAGTTCCTTAGAGATAGTCTGCAAGATATTTTTTATGAAAATACAATCCCCAAATAAATGTAAGAGAGTTTATTCACTTTCCTTACAAAGCACACATATGCTAGGACCCTGAAAACCCCTTTTAATCAAGCTATCCCAAGTAAGAAATTTTTGTTCCATCAATGACCAGACAATTTTACCTTCATTGGTAGTTGCCACTTGGAGATCATAGAGTACCGAAATTTTGGTTCTACTCCCCTATCCACCATCACTTGAACTTCATATGCTAATTTAGCATTAAATTGACCTTGTTTGGTGTCCCAAGACCAAAATAAATTGTCTTTCTCATCATTTAATTCAATTCTAGCTCTTACCAACCCTTTAGTATAATTTTTCCATTCATCTTTTTGAGCTCCTTCGAGGCCTACAATATCAACATTTTTCCACCTTGTAGAGTTAATACCTTCCTATGCAATTGTCCCTACATGAGCAAGACAGGTAATCCCTTGCTATTCTAATAGTAATAAAAGATTCTCAGATAACTTATAGAAAGAGTGGGACCCAACCATAGGATTAGAACCAATTCTGATATCTCTCCCACTCCCAGGCTTCCATGCCAACCAATCATAAATTATGTTTACCGAGGAGGTGATGGCTCTCCACAAGTTTGAAGATCTATTCCAGATTTTTCTCCCATGCTTGAACCACTTTTTTTGCATTATCACCTCATGCCAAAGCCCAGGCAACATAGGGAATCTCCATAAGCTTTTGGCCGCCAAAGGTTGTCCAAAGATAAAAATATTTTTGATTCCCAATCCACCATCCTTTTTAGGTTTTGCAATTTTTTTTCCAGTTTGTGAGATGCATACCTTCCTTTTCATTTTTACTAGACCACGGGAAGCTGGACATCCTTCTTATAATACTGTTTAATACACTTTTGGGAATTTTTTCCAAAGACAACGAATACACCAAAATGCTTTCAAGTACTACTTTTACAAGTATGACTCTACCACCGAGGGTAAGCCACCTATGATTCTAGCTCAGGATTCTCTTTTCAATTTTTTTCTCTAGCCAAAGCCAGTCCACTCTATTATAACAATTTGTCTTAATGAAAAACCCAAGATACTTAAAGCCTGTATGTAATGGTTTAACTTCAAAGGGAAATAGTTCCTTCAACATATTAATCTCTACATCATCCCATTCTTCTTCTAAGAAAATAGATTTTTGTGTGCTGAATTCCATCCCTGTAGCCTTGCAAAATAAATCCAAGACCTCCTTGCATGCTTTCCATTCATCAATGCATCCAATACCAAACAAAATTACATAATATACGAACATTAAGTGTGTAATGTTTAACTCTCTCGCCACTGGAACACCCTCAATTTTCTGATCCCGAACCCTCTCCTGTATAATTCTTCTCAACCCTTCAATAGCAAGAAGAAAAAGTTCTAGTGATAAAGGGAAACCTTGCTCTAAACCCCTTGAAGATTTAAAAAAACACGAGGGCTTCCCATTGATCAGTACAACAAAGTTTTTTGATGTCACACACCCCATGATCCAATCCGTTACTTCTAAAATTAATCCAATCTATAATAAAACAAGTCTAAGGAAATCCCAATCCACCCTATCATAAGCTTTGACTAGATCCAATTTTAGTACGAGTGCTTTTAGATTCTTCACTTTTATACTATGTAGTACTTCTTGTACCACTTCAATTGAATCAGTAATTTGCCTACCATCTAAAAACCCAAATTGTTCTTTTGATATACCAGTGGATGAAGATTTTTTTAATCTGGTAGCAATTATTTTTGTAATGATCTTGTAAACCAGACTGCACAATGCTATAGGCCTAAATCCTCCAAACGAATCAGGTTTGTCACTTTTAGGGATTAAGGAAATAAATGTAGCATTCAATGCTATCGAAACATTCCATACCCTTCTCGACTCTTTCACTACCTCCAATAAATCATTTCCCACAAGATCGAAGAAATCCAAAAAGAACTCAAGAATCCATCCATCCGGCCCAGGACTTTTTGAGCACTTAAACCTTTTAGAGTTTTTAAAACTTCAAATAAGGTAATGATGTAGACCCCCTATCCCTCCTGAGGGTTGCACGACCTCCCGGTGAGGTTCTTCTGGATCGGGGCCGGAATGGCTCTTCTCGTTCTGAGCTAGAACCTCCCTCTTCAAATCCACAGGTCCTTCTTTGTGCTCGCCTGTGCGACCAAGCGCTAGGCTCATGCTATCCACTCATTGTGACCATGGGCATGGCCACGAACTTGGCCCAAAAGGCGCGTTGCGTTTTGTGACCCCGGGCTTTCCAATACGATAAGTCCTTGGCTCCTCTAAGTCTCGAAACTCTCATGAGGGCGAACAGAGGTTAGCTCCTCCCCCTTTCCCAACTCACGTGACCACACACCCGTGACCACTAGCTTTACCATGAAATCATGTCGCGGTTCGTAGCATCGGAACCTATGATACAAAGCGCCTGACCCCTCCAAGTCACGAATGTCGAAATCTCGATGACGCGAGATCTACGCTTATTTCGGCATTTCGCGACTTCACATCTAACGGAGCTGTCAACTCCTCTTCCCGATCGCCGAAACCAAGAAATCTCCCCTCACTACAAATCAACGGCTCTAGGTCCTCGAAGATCTGACAACTTCAATCTTTTTGGGGTTCCACCTATCGAGAGTCCCACACTGTGGACCCTTGTACTCCCGGTTGCTGAAATTCTAAAAGCTTGAGGCGCTTGATCAACGGCTCACAACACCCTCCCGATCTATGGTCAGATCTCTTCTCGGTCACTAACCTCCTCACAACTTCACTTGATCCAACGGATTGCAGGGTCTTGCATTCCTCCTCCTGAGATTCCACTCACTTCAGACTCAGAAGACCTTCTAAGTCTTCGAAGGCTGGACCTTCACTTCTTCCGTGGAATGGGTTCCTGGATCTCGATAACACTTTCCGACGTGTTGTTCATCCTAAGATTTGTTTAGTTCAGATTTCGATTTCTCGTGCACTCCTTGGGTCTCATGGATTTTGATAACTCAGATCCACGGTATTTCTCGCAGAGAAATTCCTCCCGTTTTCCTTGCGTTCCTCTCTGGCTCGATGCACACCTTGCAGAGCTTCAAATGAAGAGAAACAATTGAAACTGAAAAGTAACAGTCACAGTTCCGTTCTCCTCTGTGGAGATTCATTCACTTGTTCATGAAAACAAAAATAACAAGAAATCGCAAATAACATTCACACACACGCATTTGGATCAATTTTCCTTCTGTTCTATTCACAAGTGTCGAAAAAGCTACCAGAACATATTCTGATTACAATGGCCTTGGAAGCTTTTTGGGTCTTCTGCTAACTTGCCTACTCTAAAAAATCATCCTATGCTATCTTAGTCCAATCACACTTTAGAGCCATAGTGGAAACTCCTTCTCTACTTGCGATTTTCAAAACGTGCCTCAAAGGGTAAAATTCGACACTAGTTTAAGCGTGCCTCCAAAGGTAAATTCTGGCACTGAGTTAAGGCAGATTTCAAAATTGGCTGCAACTGTCAACGTTGAATTTTTTGAAGAAATCTCACCTATTGAGTGGTCCTGCCTCTGCACGCTTTCCAATGATGCTCCTACATCATACTCCCCTTGACAAAAAGTCATGGACTCCTGTCCATGAGCTCCTCTACTGATTTTCCCTACTTTTGGATGGCAGCTTCATTTTCCCAATTGACATCTTCGATTGGGTGTCCCTTGTAATGTTCCTGACCTGACTAGTCTAGGAAACACTGCTAATGTGTGTGCAGGATATTATTATTATTATTATTATTATATATTATGAAAACAAAAACCATCATCCTCTCTTCTATTATTGTGTTGTACATTAGAGCTAGCTAAATTCTTTCTTGAATAAGTTTTCTGTTTCGGTATCCGTTTGTATATTTTTGCACTTGTTTTTATCCCGGTGTAACTATGCACTAGATATTTCCCTGTACTACTGTGCATGCACTATTTTTTTTAACTTTATTTGCAAAGAAACTTATTCCTTTCTTCCTTCTTGGTTGCGGGACTTGTAAAGGCTCCAGATATTCTTCTAGTTAATATATTTCCATTTGACATCCCCATCATAGGAACCATTCATGCTGTTAATAAGCAGTAGGCTTCCAAAATGCATAAAATGGAAACCCTTTTTTTTTGTTCTTTAGAATGTGCTAGGGAAAGGGAGTTCAAGTCTTTTTGCAATTGCTCTACTGGCGTCTGGGCAGAGCTCCTCGATCACGGGAACATATGCTGGGCAGTTTATCATGCA
>JZKD02S1104581.1:0-21490 GCA_000966675.3 Picea glauca
GAAATAAATTGATATAAATTCATGATATTGTAATAAATAAAATCCATAATCATTTTCGAAATATATTTTAATATTTATTTCTTTTGATGTATAAATACTTATTACATAAAAAAACTAAAGTGCATATATGCTCTCATTCATAAATATGGCAAACTACCCTGTTTCTCGACGAAGCTAAGCTAGGATAAATAAATACAAATATGTTATTATTTTGGTCGTAAATTTGCCAGATTGTGAGTTAGGACCGTTGGCTATTGGCGCATGCTCCTTTCTGACCTAAACATGGTGGTATTCAGGATTCGATGGGATTGCGAAGAGATAATAGCTGCTATGGATGGATTTTGGGACAATACAATATCATAGCCATCTGCAAAGGAATTCATCCCTTCTACCATCAACTGCCAGAATAGGCCTCCTCCCCCTGCTTTTCCACTTCTCACAGCTCTATAAATATTGTTATAGACAGTATTAAAAAACGTGTCCCTCCGAGCCGTGGTATAACCTGGGTCTTTATATGATTCCCCGAATTCAGCAAATAGTACTGGTTTGTTTAGGACTCTTTCCGCATCATCCAAATGGATTTGCATCCATTTATTCAAGAAGGAAAGCTGTGCATTTTCATCGGCTCCAGCCAGCCTGTTGAGCCAACAGCGTAATGAGGCATGTTAGTTTTGACAAGTCATTTAATTGAAATATCGGCTAGAGCATTAGTTCATTTATTCATGTATATAAAATATAGGAAAGTTCAATACCACTGATCTGGATAGGCATGAACAGTTGCAAAATCAATTCCTGGAATTTGATTGCTAGTGATGAAGTCTGTTCCAAATTCATAACCGCCTGGATTGTACTGCTTTCTTTCAGGGGTCGACTCGCCATAGAATCCTTCCATGCCTGCTTCAAGAAGGTGGTTGCTATCAATTGATTTCACGTAGGCCGCCATTTCCTCTATCCATCCCTGTAAGTATACAGTTTAAGATTATGCTGGGAAAGTCTGATGAATGCATTCAATGAATCACATTGAAGGTATAAATTTATATTTCGACCTGCAAAGTCCTTCCGGAAGGGTCGATTTGGCAGCGGGGTTCATTCATGAGCTCCCATGAAAATATTGTTGGGTCGTCCTTGTAAGCAATTCCACTGATACTATTCACTCTCGTCATTACAGTCTTAACATGGTTCTTGTAGTAACCTTTCACAGTGGGATTAGTGTAGAAATCGTCATCAGACCTGATATTTATCCCTGCATTGCGTCCCCACTGAACGTATTGTGCCCTTCCTCCAAAATCTTTGTAGTTGTTTACGAAGCTCAGTATCAGCTTGATGCCATAACTTTTGGCGTGGGAGACCACGAAATCCAACCCCTGCAATATACATGATAAATGGAGGAGATTTCATAGTGGTAAAAGTTAGGTTTTTAAGCAAGAAAGTGTATTCACCTTGAAAACTGATTAATTATAAAAGTTGTTTCAAAATCTTATAAAAATATCTATATTCAATCAAAATTAATTAATTATAAAAACTATTAAAATTAATTAATTGTAAAAATGATTTCAAAATGTTATATACATGGAATAAGAAAACTTATCTCTTAATCAATGCAACTCATTAAGAAGAAACACAATAATACACAATAATATAGTACATAAACATACTCACCTCTCAACCAATTAATCAAAATATTTATATTTAAAAAAAACTAATTAATTATAAAAACTATTTCAAAATGTTATAAAGATCTGGAATAAGCAAACTTTTCTCATAATCAATACAATTCATTAAGAAGAAACACAATAATACAGTACCAAAGCATACTGACCTCTCAACCAATTAATCAAAATATCTATATTCAAGCAAAACTAATTAATTGTAAAAACTATTTCAAAATGTTATAAAGATACTGAATAAGTAATCTTATCTCATCATCAATGCAATTCACTAAAAAGAAACACAATAATACAGTGCAGAAGCATACTCATCTCTCAACCAATTAATCAAAATATCTATATTCAAGCAAAACTAATTAATTATAAAAACTATTTCAAAATATTATGAAGGTCTAGAATAACAAACTTATCTCATAATCAATGCAATCCACTAAGAAAAAACACAATAATACAATACAGAACCATAGTCACCCCTCAAACAATTAATCGGAAAAAATATTAATTCTATAATATCTAATAATTTTATTGAAAAAGAAAAGAAAATCTAAACATACTCACCCAACAATCAAATCAAATAAAAAACAACTCAATTTATTAATTGTATGGGAAAAATTCAATAAGATAAAAATCATAGTATATTAAAACTTATATAATGTAACTCTATTGAAAAAAAACAAAAAACTAAACATACTCACCCAACAATCAAATCAAATAAAAAACAACTCAATTTATTAATTATATGGAAAAATTCAATACTATAAAAATCATAGTATATTGAAACTTATATACTGTAACCGAATGAAATAATAATAAACAAAAAAAAACTAAAAGAGTCTAATCTTAAGCACTATTTCAAAAAAAAAACATGAAAAAAAAACCATAAAATAAAAATCATAATATATTGAGAATTATATACTATGCCAAGTGAGATAATAATAGACAAAAGACTAAGAGATGCTATAATCCTATGAACTATTTCAAAGATAAACATATCTCTGTTATTGATAGCAGAAAGAAAAAAAGAAGAACCAGCAAGCAAACATCCTCAATCAGCAACCAATCAAGTAGCAAACATGGTACAAGTGAGATAATAATGCAGAAAGAAAAAAAAGGAAAAACTAGCAAGCAAACATCCTCAATCAGCAACCAATCAAGTAGCAAACATGGTACAAGTGAGATAATAATGGACAAAAGAGTAAGAGATGCTATAATCCTAAGAGCTATTTCACAGATAAACCTATCTCTGTTATTGGTAGCAGAAAGAAAAAAAGGAAGAACTAGCAAGCAAACATTCTCAATCAGCAACCAATCAAGTAGCAAACATGGTACAAGTGAGATAATAATGGACAAAAGAGTAAGAGATGCTATAATCCTAAGAGCTATTTCACAGATAAACCTATCTCTGTTATTGATAGCATAAAGAAAAAAAGGAAGAACTAGCAAGCACGCGTCCTCAATCAGCAACCAATCAAGTAGCAAACATGGTATAAATAAATTAAAACGGTGTATGTATCAATGACCATGCAAACCTGAAAGACTTCTTCATCATATGCACCAGGAGAAGTCTGCAATGCTCTGTATGTTTTTCCATCGTTGAAAGCCCATGAACGAGCTACAGTGAGACCATGAATTGCAGCTTGTTGAAAAGCAGAGGTAACTTTCTGTCTATCTGTTGGATTTGTTGCTAGGGACATCAACCAATATGAGTTGAATCCATTGACGTACACAGGGCGTCCATCCAAGACAAAATCTTTACCTTTTGTCTTGACAAAACTAAATGCACTCACTGATTCCCATTGGCCAAGGAAAAATAGAATTGAAAAGAGAAAAACTGAAGAAACAAAGAGTAATCTCTTACTTCCCATTTCCATTGCGGACTTTTTCATTAATCAGAATTTTCTCTCCAGCAGAACTACTCAATCTAGCTGTGTAGCTCTTAACCATGTGAATGTATCTAGTTCCATACCAAAATACAAATTTGCGTGGAAGGTCTAAATATATAATAGATAGCCAAGTAAAGCAAGAGTTCCAATACATAGTCGGTTTAATAATGGATGACTCATGATAAGACAATCGATAGCTTCAGGCGGACAGTATTGCTTCTAAAATGCAATCCTGGCATAAATGACAGACAACTGATGGAGGCCGAATGGACGAGCACAATTGCCAAAATTAAAAGAGTTGGGCCAGCGTAGATTATCACACTGTATTAGATTTGAAGGAATATAATATCGTGCTAGCGGTGCAGTACGATTAATCTGGACCAAAAGAGAAATACAGAAGATTAGAAGGAATATCTCATCGTAGAGCTGGAGAACGATTGATTTGAAGAAAAAGAAATTAGAAGTCGTATACGATCGATTTGAAGAAAAAGGAATTAAAAGGAATATTTCGTGGAGCTTGACGAGGGGCACCACATTTCCCGTGACCTTCTCCGGAATCCGGTAAATAATAAATGTTCCGATCTCTGTACATAATAAACATTCCGATCTCAATTTTTTTATCAGAGTGGGTTCAGGCTGCTGACAAATGTTCAGATCTCAACTTTTGCTCTGGGTGGATGGATTCGGGTTGTTGTGAATTCAGGTTGCGGGCAGGTTTGGAATTTAACTTCTCTCGCGACTTTTTTTTATTTTTAGATGTTTTTTTTGTTTTTAGATTTTGACGCGTGATACAATATCCATACTCAAAACTGTAATCTAAAATCCCAAACTGTCAAATTGACTTTTTGTAATAAATTTTAGGTAATTGGTTTACTAAAATGTGTAGTAGGTGCACTGAAAAGGAGTTGGAAAATGGTTTGTTGGAGGATTAAGTATGAAAAAGAGTCCAACAATAGTTTAATTGTTGGAGGATTAAGTATAATAGTAAAAGAAATTTAATTAGTTCTTAGTTTTAAATGTTTAATTTTTGAAATTTAATTAGTCAAAACTTTTTGAAATTTAATTAATTTTTTTAACATAAAATATAAAGTGTTAATAGTTAATTGAATATCCAATAACTAACTTACTCAAATTTAAATATAACAAAACAATATAATTTGACACTCATGAATTTAGGTAGGTAAAACAAATTACCATCCTCACAATATGACTTCACACTTAAAATAAATTTTAAATTCCAACCCTGATTGACAACACATGTTCTTATGTCAATTTTTTTTTATCTGGGTGGGTGGGTTTGGATCGACGACAATTTTTAAGAATATATTTTGAAGATGGCCAGGCTGTATATTTGCTTCGTTCAACTTGTGGTTGTAAATATTGGGTTCCGGTTGCCGACAATTAGAACGCATTTTGAAGATGGTTGCATGTATATTTAAGTTTAACCTCTGGTGTATCACTTTTTGCTTATTGTTTCTCCTTCAAAAGCAACTCGTAATCTATACGCACCCTCACCATCAAATCTGAGATGCCACCTTCCTTTATATATATATATATATATATATATTAGGGTGTTATAAAAAACACACGTGAAGACGTAAACCGGTAGATCTCTTCCAATTACAGGAAAACGTTTTGTCATTAATTTCCAAGTTTGTGATTGTGAAATGTACCGAAGAGATAATGTTTTGTTTCTGGTGATGCAAAGTAACTTGTGGAAAGATATTACAAATTAAATTGTGATTAGATATACAAATGTAATTGAGATATGTAATGGAATGATTAGACATTAAAAGTATTTGTTTAAAATTAATAAATATAAATGTCTAGTTTTAATTTGGATGGTGTATATTCACTTTTGTAAAATAGTTAAGATAAATGGAATTTGTTTTAAGCTATAGTAAAAGAATGGATTCATGTTGTCACAAATAATGCCACATGCCAGGTGGGGGAAGGAAGACCATTCTACCACACAAATGTTACTAAATATAGTGCACAAAAGTAAAATAAGAAACCCTAGAGTGAGGAAAGAGAATACCAAAAGGAGGGGAGAGGAAGTATGCTATTATAGTTTTGGATGGATTATGTTAATCTATTAAATTATTTTATTTAGATTTTATTACGTAGAAAAGGCGTACACCTATTGATCATGGGCACATTTAATAGATTTTTAGTGTCTAATCACTTTTGTATGGACAAGATTAAATATTGATGGAATATTCTTAGTAGTCCCAATAAATCAATGGTTGTGATTTCAACCACTAACTTCCTCACTATTATAAAGACATCAGTTTACATGTTTATTTTTTTACTTTTACTTAATCATATTTAAAATTTACTATGGTGGCTATCTGATTGCCACGTATGAGTGATTAGGGTTTCATTTTCTAGGCCAACCTAAACCTTTGGCCTTCACCAACCACGTTCTTTTTGCAAGCCGTCCTTTCATTTTATGAAACTAGCCAAATTAACATTTTTTATTAGTGCATGCTTGCGTTTTTAACATCCTTCCACTTGTACATGCGTGAATGCCTTCTGCGCTCCACCTTGTGGCCGCTCCACCTTATGGGCCACAACCAAGCGCCCCTCCACTCACTCGCTGGTAATCACCTATCGACGTTGATCAACCACAGGGTGGTTGTGCATCATTTAGTACATCATTTGCTGCAAACACTGTGCCATGGATTTTGGCTTTTTTACTAATTCAGGTTTTTTTAACTACGTGGGAAGTTTAACAGCCGTAAGCCTTTCGGCGTTCACTAGCATATGGAAGGATTGTTGTAGGCATTGAATCTTTTTGTACTAAACAAAAGAGTTGAGACATGTATCCAAGAGTGATCCAGATCTTGGTTGATTCTACATACTTAACTAAACATTCCTACAAAGAAAGGATTGTATTCAATCTTTCATATAAGATATATATCTATATATGCAAATAACATTAGATCTAATATCACAAAAGATAAATCAATGAAAGTGTTCTAGAGAAAAACCTATGTTTCCCCATAAGTATGATACCTTCCTTATCCTAATTGATTTGTAAATTGTCGTGGATATTCCCTGGATATTCTATTTGAACAATTTATCACAACAGATCTCATAAATAAGATAAAAATATACCTATGAAGGTTAAATTCCTTTAGGTTCCAAGATATTTAGTTACGGATTGTCTCCTTATGCATGAAATAAATAAAATGCGAAAAATAGAGAATAGTAAAATACAATCACACACCATCCATAATATAATACAATGATTTTTTCTAGGAAACCCTTATGGGAGAAAAGCCATCTACAAGGTGAGCATGGGGGCCTCACCTTGTTCACCAATATCTTATCACGTTCATTCATAAAGGGGGTTATAGATATTGGAGGGTATAAAAAGGAGTATCTAGTAAAAATAAGGGTTTATTTGATTGGAAAGATGTATTGGGAGGGAGTTCAACAAAAAAATGTGTTTATGTCTGTATCAATATCTAGTGAAATTAGGGGTATTATAAGTATCCCACGTGCTATTCCATAGGTTCTCTGAGTGAAGACCCCGTGAAGGTGAGGCTACGTTGCTTTATTTTCTCTGGTATGGAAATAATGCAAATACAAAGGAGAAGGCACTCTATATGGAGTTACCTGAGACCTATGGCCACTTAGGATGTTAAATAATATTGACCCCCTTTGTTCTTCTCTCTAATTTACCACTCTTAGTTTTTTTGTTCTACTATGGAATAAAATACAATAGTAGAAAATGGAACCCCTTCTCGTCCTAGTGGCCCGGTATTTAACATAGCCCAATAGCCATCTAGAGTTAAGGTATTGACTTCCTCAACCCTCCATTAGTGATTTGGTTTGGAACTTATAGAATCCTCTAGAAAATCCATAATGTTGCTATCCCACATGTTTAAGTAATGGGGGTTGATGTGGCATCCACTTGCACCATGGTGATCAATACGGTAGGTCAACTTGTGTGAGACATAACTTTCTCATATGAACTTTGATTAAGGTGATTCTTGCACCATTGGAAAGTTATCGATGTGTAGAATATAGAATATTTCTCCATATTAGGGTTTGGACCATAAAAATGTGTCATTTGATGCCTCAAAATGGATCTAGAAGTTTTCAAATGGTTTTTTTGACCCAAATTTCCAAATTTAGACCAACTGCCAAAATGGCCCTGCAAGTTGATTCCTCCAATTTTTCCACACATAAAGTACTAAGATAGATGAAAAATAATATAATGATTCAATCTAGATCATACCTCGCCATTTATAGAGGCTTTTGGTCCCCAAAATAATTACTGAATTAGGTGAGGAAATTTTTCCTCTACCTTATCCATGGGGTACCATTTTGCTTTTATTAGAAGTTATCCTTTCAACCCAATCTGCCAAAGGTCATGTTACCTTTGTCTTGTAGTTCTTGACCTCTTTTGCAAAACTGTGTCCTCTACCAACTTTTCCTAATCATCTGGTGCTATGTCCTCCATGGAAGGTAGGACCTACTCCTCCTCCTGATCTAACATGGAATGCTCATAGAGTTTGAGATTCTCCACATTGACTACTGTGTAAATATGCATGTATGGGGGTAGAATGAATTTATAGGTATTATATCCCACATTTTCCAATACCTCAAAATGACCATACCACATAGCCTTGATATTTTTACCGGGACCTTGTAGTTTTTCCTTATTCAATTATAACCATACTCTATCTCCCACTCTAAATGTTCTCTATGTTGTATGTTGGTCATTTCTAGCCTTGTGTTTTTCCTCTGACTTCTTCAGTGTCTCTTGTACTTCCAAATGGATATGACTGATCTTCTCAACATTTTTTTCTACTTTTAATGCATCCCCTGTGAGTTCCTTCCTCACTCCTCCTTGTTGTCCATATACAACATCTAAGGGTGACAGTGGAAAATATCCAAAGAAAGCTTCAAAAGGTGACTTACCAGTAGAAGTGTGGACTACTCTATTATAAGAGTGTTGTATATAAATTATATTTTTAACCCAAGTCTTCGGATGCTTCTGATTGTAACCCATTAAAAGTTGCACCAAAGTCCTTTTGACTACGTTCCTCTTCCCATCTATATGTGGATAGAATGTTGTGGACCTCTTGATATTAGTGTCCATCTTCTCCCACAATGTAATCTAGAAGGCACCAAGAAATTTGGTGTCCCTATATAAGATGATGCTCCTTAGTATCCTAAAGTGCACCCAGACCTATTCAAAGAACAAGTTTGTTTCTTCATGTCCCTTGATGGTCCTTTTACAAGGCATGAGAATGCTAATTTTTTTGAACCTATCAAATACAACAAATAGATTTTCATTTCCCTTCTTGGTTGTTAGTAAACCTCTCACAAAATCTATGGAAATACTTTCCCAAGGTCAAATGGGTACAGGTAAGGGATGGTATAGAACTTGCTTCCTATTACTGGGCTTGTTGGTACATCAAAGTATACATCCTCTAAAATATTTGGGCCAATGCACATACCTTTGTAAGTTGGAAATTGACTTCTCAACACCAAAACGTCCTACAACCTTGGATGTGTGAGCCTCTCTAATAAGTTGCAACAATTCACCTTTAGGGACACAAATCTTGTCGAACTTGTAGAGTATACCATTCTGGAAATGATACTCAACCTTGTTGTCACCTTATTCTATATGAATTTGACCATGTAGCTACCGAAACACCTCCTTGAAATACTCATAATCTTTCTATGCATCATGGATAAAAGGCTACATGTGCATCAGAGTTCCCAAAGTTGTAATATTGGATGTGGGTGGAGGTCAAAGCATGTATGTCAACTTGTTTATGCTACACTTATTATAATTTATGACCAAATGAAACTTTTGTAAGAACCCCATCCATTTGAAGTGAATGGTTTGTTTTAAATTACTATGGGCCTACAAATACAGGAGTGGTTGGTGATGTTTTTGGATGATGGTCTCCTTTCCCATCAGATAGTGCTTCCACTTTTTGACAATTTTTACTAAGGCATAAAGATCCTTGTTGTAGGTAGGGTAGTTGAGTACCACCCATGAAATAATTCATAATGATAGTGGAAAGGCCTTCCTCCCTACATTAGGATTTTTCTCATTGCATACCCACTTGCATCTATCTCCACTTTGAAGGGCTTGTGCAAGTTTGGTAGTGAGAGAACTAGTTCTTGACTAATATTTATTTTTAGATCATCGAAATCCTTATGTTGATTCTTCCCTGACTTGAAACTCATACGAATCATTGTTATAGTGTGGAGTGGTGAAAATACTACTAAAAATGAAGGTATAAACTTTCGCAAGTACTTTTCTATTCCAACAAAGATCCTAACTTTAGTGACAGTTGTCGAACTTGGAATTTCACTATGGCCTCCATATTGGCGGGATCGATCTTGAGCTCGCCTCCACCGATCAAATACTCAAGATACACTAAAGAGTGTTGAGAAAATTGATATTTCTTGAGATTGGCCAACAAATGGTGCTTCTTTAGGGTCTCTAACACCCACATAAGATGTGAGATGTGAACCTCCTAGGTAGCACTATAAAAAAATATATCATCCAAATATAGAGAAATAAATGAATCTTGATAAAGGTGTAAATCATCATTCATCAGTCTCATAAATGTACCTGGTGTGTTACATAAACCAAATGGAATAACAAGACACTCACACAAACCTTACCTTGTCTTGAAGGAAGTCTTCCAGGTANTTGGATGGTGTATATTCACTTTTGTAAAATAGTTAAGATAAATGGAATTTGTTTTAAGCTATAGTAAAAGAATGGATTCATGTTGTCACAAATAATGCCACATGCCAGGTGGGGGGAGGAAGACCATTCTACCACACAAATGTTACTAGTAAAATAAGAAACCCTAGAGTGAGGAAAGAGAATACCAAAAGGAGGGGGAGAGTAATCAAGCTATTATAGTTTTGGATGGATTATGTTAATCTATTAAATTATTTTATTTAAATTTTATTATGTTGAAAGGTTTACACCTATTGACCATGGGCACATTTAATAGATTTTTAGTGCTTAATGAGTTTTGTATGGACAAGATTAAATATTGATGGAATATTCTTAGTAGTCCCAATAAATCAATGGTTGTGATTTCAACCACTAACTTCCTCACTATTATAAAGACATCAGTTTACATGTTTATTTTTTTACTTTTACTTAATCATATTTAAAATTTACTATGGTGGCTATCTGATTGCCACGTATGAGTGATTAGGGTTTCATTTTCTAGGCCAACCTAAACCTTTGGCCTTCACCAGCCAAGTTCTTTTTGCAAGTCATCCTTTCATTTTATGAAACCAGCCAAATTAACATTTTTTATTAGATCATGCTTACATTTTTAACATCCTTCCACTTGTACATGCGTGAATGCCTTATGTGCTCCACCTTCCGAGCCACGACCAAGCGCCCCTCCACTCACTCGTTGGTAATCACTTATCAACGTTGATCAACCACAGGGTGGTTGTGCATCATTTAGTACATCATTCGCTGCAAACACTGTGCCATGGATTTTTGGGCCTAGCGTTTTTACTGCGTTAATTAGGGTTTTTTTAACTACGCGGGAAGTTTAACAGTCGTAAGCCTTTCGACGTTCACCATCTGCGACTTAGAGGTTGTGCTAGTAAATTACTTCACTTAGATTTCATAGGAAGTTTTATTAAAAGAATTAGCAAAAATAAATAAATAACAATCTAGGGTTAATTTAATGAAGATTCTTTCAGTGAAATAGAAACATGATACTAGAAAAGAAAAAAAGAAATATGGAAGGATTGTTGTAGGCATTGAAGCTTTTTGTAATAAGGAAAAGAGTTGATACTAGAAAAGAAAAAAAGAAATATGGAAGGATTGTTGTAGGCATTGAAGCTTTTTGCAATAAACAAAAGAGTTGAGACATGTATCCAAGAGTGACAAAAGATAAATCACTAAAAGTGTTCTGCTGAGAAACCTATGTTTCCCCATAAGTATGATACCTCCCTTATCCTAATTGATTTGTAAATTGTCGTGGATATTCCCTCGATATTCCAATTGAACAATTTATCACAACAGATCTCATAAATAAGATAAAAATATACCTATGAAGGTTAAATTTTTTTAGGTTGCAAGATATTTAGTTATCGATTGTCTCCTTATGCATGAAATAAATAAAATGCGAAAAATAGAGAATAGTAAAATACAATCACACACCATCCATAATATAATACAAAGATTTTCTCTAGGAAACCCTTATGGGAGAAAACCCATCTACAAGGTGAGCATGGGGGCCTCACCTTGTTCACCAATATCTTATCAATATCTTATCATGTTCATTCATAAAAGGGGTTTTTAAATTGGTATTGAGGGGGGTGTGGGGTATTGGGGGGGTTATAGATATTGGAGGGTATAAAAAGGAGTATCTAGTAAAAATAAGGGTTTATTTTATTGGAAAGATGTATTGGGAGGGAGTTCAACAAAAAGATTTGTTTATGTCTTTATCAATATCTAGTGAAATTAGGGGTATTATAAATATCCCAAGTGTTATTCCATAGGTTCTCTGAGTGAAGACCCCGTGAAGGTGAGGCTACGTTGCTTTATTTTCTCTGGTATGGAAATAATGCAAGTACAAAGGAGAAGGCACTCTATATGGAGTTACCTGAGACCTATGGCCACTTAGGATGCTAAATAATATTGACCCCCTTTGTTCTTCTCTCTAATTTACCACTCTTAGTTTTTTTGTTCTACTATGTAATAAAATACAATAGTAGAAAATGGAACCCCTTCTTGTCCTAGTGGCCCAGTATTTATCATAGCCCAATAGCCATCTAGAGTTAGGGTATTGACTTCCTCAACCCTCAATTAGTGATTTGGTTTGGAACTTATAGAATCCTCTAGAAAATCCATAATGTTGCTATCCCACACGTTTAAGTAATGGGGGTTGATGTGGCATCCACTCGCACCATGGTGATCAATACGATAGTTCAACTTGTGGGAGACATAACTTTCTCATATGAACTTTGATTAAGGTGATTCTTGCACCATTGGAAAATTATCGATGTGTAGAATATAGAATATTTCTCCATATTAGGGTTTGGACCATAAAAACGTGTCATTTGATGCCTCAAAATGGATCTGGAAGTTTTCAAATGGTTTTTTTGACCCAAATTTCCAAATTTAGACCAACTGCCAAAATGGCCCTACAAGATGATTCCTCCAATTTTTCCACATATAAAGTACTAAGATAGATGAAAAATAATATAATGATTCAATCTAGATCATACCTCGTCATTTATAGAGGCTTTTGGTCCCCAAAATATTTACTGAATTAGGTGAGAAAATTTTTCCTCTACCTTAGCCATGGGGTACCATTTTGATTTTCTTAGAAGTTATGCTTTCAACCCAATCTGCCAAAGGTCATGTTACCTTTGTCTTGTAGTTCTTGACCTATTTTACAAAACTGTGTCCTCTACCAACTTTTCCTAATCATCTCATGCTATGTCCTCCACAGAAGGTAGGACCTACTCCTCCTCTTGATCTAACATGGAATGCTCATAGAGTTTGAGATTCTCCACATTGACTACTGTGTAAATATGCATGTATGGGGGTAGAATGAATTTATAGGTATTATATCCCACATTTTCCAATACCTCAAAATGACCATACCACATAGCCTTGATATTTTTACCGGGACCTTGTAGTTTTTCCTTATTCAATTATAACCATACTCTATCTCCCACTCTAAATGTTCTCTA
The DNA here is from genome assembly GCA_000966675.3 of Picea glauca. Taxonomy (NCBI): domain Eukaryota; kingdom Viridiplantae; phylum Streptophyta; class Pinopsida; order Pinales; family Pinaceae; genus Picea; species Picea glauca. The sequence continues at coordinate 13,274 of JZKD02S1104581.1, forward strand.
TGTTGTATGTTGGTCATTTCTAGCCTTGTGTTTTTCCTCTGACTTCTTCAGTGTCTCTTGTACTTCCAAATGGATATGACTGATCTTCTCAACATTTTTTTCTACTTTTAATGCATCCCCTGTGAGTTCCTTCCTCACTCCTCCTTGTTGTCCATATACAACATCTAAGGGTGACAGTGGAAAATATCCAAAGAAAGCTTCAAAAGGTGACTTACCAGTAGAAGTGTGGACTACTCTATTATAAGAGTGTTGTATATAAATTATATTTTTAACCCAAGTCTTCGGATGCTTCTGATTGTAACCCATTAAAAGTTGCACCAAAGTCCTTTTGACTACGTTCCTCTTCCCATCTATATGTGGATAGAATGTTGTGGACCTCTTGATATTAGTGTCCATCTTCTCCCACAATGTAATCTAGAAGGCACCAAGAAATTTGGTGTCCCTATATAAGATGATGCTCCTTAGTATCCTAAAGTGCACCCAGACCTATTCAAAGAACAAGTTTGTTTCTTCATGTCCCTTGATGGTCCTTTTACAAGGCATGAGAATGCTAATTTTTTTGAACCTATCAAATACAACAAATAGATTTTCATTTCCCTTCTTGGTTGTTAGTAAACCTCTCACAAAATCTATGGAAATACTTTCCCAAGGTCAAATGGGTACAGGTAAGGGATGGTATAGAACTTGCTTCCTATTACTGGGCTTGTTGGTACATCAAAGTATACATCCTCTAAAATATTTGGGCCAATGCACATACCTTTGTAAGTTGGAAATTGACTTCTCAACACCAAAACGTCCTACAACCTTGGATGTGTGAGCCTCTCTAATAAGTTGCAACAATTCACCTTTAGGGACACAAATCTTGTCGAACTTGTAGAGTATACCATTCTGGAAATGATACTCAACCTTGTTGTCACCTTATTCTATATGAATTTGACCATGTAGCTACCGAAACACCTCCTTGAAATACTCATAATCTTTCTATGCATCATGGATAAAAGGCTACATGTGCATCAGAGTTCCCAAAGTTGTAATATTGGATGTGGGTGGAGGTCAAAGCATGTATGTCAACTTGTTTATGCTACACTTATTATAATTTATGACCAAATGAAACTTTTGTAAGAACCCCATCCATTTGAAGTGAATGGTTTGTTTTAAATTACTATGGGCCTACAAATACAGGAGTGGTTGGTGATGTTTTTGGATGATGGTCTCCTTTCCCATCAGATAGTGCTTCCACTTTTTGACAATTTTTACTAAGGCATAAAGATCCTTGTTGTAGGTAGGGTAGTTGAGTACCACCCATGAAATAATTCATAATGATAGTGGAAAGGCCTTCCTCCCTACATTAGGATTTTTCTCATTGCATACCCACTTGCATCTATCTCCACTTTGAAGGGCTTGTGCAAGTTTGGTAGTGAGAGAACTAGTTCTTGACTAATATTTATTTTTAGATCATCGAAATCCTTATGTTGATTCTTCCCTGACTTGAAACTCATACGAATCATTGTTATAGTGTGGAGTGGTGAAAATACTACTAAAAATGAAGGTATAAACTTTCGCAAGTACTTTTCTATTCCAACAAAGATCCTAACTTTAGTGACAGTTGTCGAACTTGGAATTTCACTATGGCCTCCATATTGGCGGGATCGATCTTGAGCTCGCCTCCACCGATCAAATACTCAAGATACACTAAAGAGTGTTGAGAAAATTGATATTTCTTGAGATTGGCCAACAAATGGTGCTTCTTTAGGGTCTCTAACACCCACATAAGATGTGAGATGTGAACCTCCTAGGTAGCACTATAAAAAAATATATCATCCAAATATAGAGAAATAAATGAATCTTGATAAAGGTGTAAATCATCATTCATCAGTCTCATAAATGTACCTGGTGTGTTACATAAACCAAATGGAATAACAAGACACTCACACAAACCTTACCTTGTCTTGAAGGAAGTCTTCCAGGTATCTTGTTATTTGAATCGTACTTGGTGATATCTTAATTTCAAATCCACCTTAGTGAAGTACTTGGCATGTTGCAACTAGTCCAGCAAATTATCGATCATGGCTATATGGTACAAATTCTTTAGTGTAATCTTGTTCAATGCCTTGTAATCAATACACATTCTCCAAGTCCCATCCTTCTTGGGCACAATTATTATGGGTGACCCACAAGGTGAGTTGTTTGGTCGAATCACACCATGCTCCAAAAACTATTGCATCTTCTTCTTTACTTCATTTGTTTCTTGAATGGAATTTCTATATAGACCAATATTCAACAAGGGGGACTCTATAAATAATTGGATTTCATGCTCTACTTCCCTCTTAGGTGATGATGCGGGTTTGAGGAGAATCAATAAAAGACCTTCAACGAGCCTCTATTTATCCTCATTTCAAAACTCACCCGATTTATTGCAATAGTTATTAGATTTCATGTCATTACAAATTCTTGTAGCTTGGACACCATAATACTCTGCCTTCTTTCTTTTAGTCATAACTCAACAAAACACACTCAACTCTACTTTTAGATCATTTGGAATTACTCTTACTACCTCATCGAGTCTATATGGAGTGTTGACTTGTTCCTTGCATAAATACAATCTCTCAAAAATGGCCAATGGCCCTACTCTATTATTTGTATGGTTTATCAAAACAAGAAATGAAACAAGAAAACTATGGCCCTCTTTTCACTATTTCAGCGAAGCTATTCATCCTTTGATTAATTTTCAAACAACCTTTCATAAAAAACAAATTCTCTACGATTTGATTCCTACACACAATGAAATTAAAACACTTACGAATTTACATGTGTAGTTAATCGATAGACTTGATGCAGTTCACAATTTACTTATTCAAATCAAACCTCCAGGTTACTCAACGAGCTCTCAATCACACAGAGAGCATTCTAGACACATATTGGAAAATGTAAAGAGATCTCTCAACCTACAATTAGTGCAAAAAATAGAAAAAACATTTTTTCTATTCACTCCACATCCAGTATAAATGTTACAATGAATGACTCAATGAATACATAAAACAAAGGTATTCCCTCTCTTCCTTGAGTGAGGGAATCAAGAAAACTAAACTTGGCATATTTCCTAAATATTCTCAATAGAAAAAGAACTCCAAAACCATGATCTCATCAAACGAAGATTCAAAACTAATATGATCTACTCCTAGGATGTCTCAACACCAAAACACTTGTCTAATTATTCAAAAAAAAAATTATCTACTCCTAAGATTCAAAAACCCACTCCCGTAGTAAAAATTTTGTTCTCCATGGTCAAAAGTAACTCTAGTTGGTCATTTGTTTCCTTGTGGTCTTGATGCCCCTGCATCAAAATCCCAAGGGATAAAATTTTATGAGATCCTGCTCATAAATTATTCTAAAGAACATCCAATTTTATGTAACTCTGCAATATTCATCCAAGCAGATTCCTTTATTGGATGATCCTTCCACTTTACCAATTACTCTAAATATTCTTTTCCCATGGTTTTCTTTGCAAATTTTGTATCTAAGATCATATCAACCTCCAAATACTTTTCCATAGGCATTTTCTTCAACCACTATACTTCACTGGCTTCTTCAATGTCCACATTATATGAAGATTGTTCCTCATCTCTAGCTTTAGAAGGATAAAAATATGCAACATTAAAAATAGGTGAGATATCAATTCTTGTAGGTAGCTCTAGTTCATAAGAATTTGTTGAAAACCTCGTAATAACTTTGCATGTACCTATTTTATTCAAATTCATCTTGTTGTACTCTTCTCTGGGGAATATTTCCTTCCTTAGGTGATCCAAAACCATGTCACCAACTTCATAGTTCACCTCTTTTTTTTTCCATATATTCCTTCATCTTGTACTTATGGTCATTGTCGTATAATGTTTGCTTAACCTGCTCATGTATTTAACTAATGGCAGTTTCAAATTCCTCTCCATATGCACTTCTTTGTTCAAGATTTCCTAAATATCGTAGCTCACTAACACCTCTAGGGTGCATGCCATAAAAAATATGAAATGGAGTCATTACAATACTCCTATTTGGTGAATCATTGTAGGAAAATTCAACTTGAGCCAATACACGATCCCAGTTTCTAGGATTTCCTCCTACTAAGCTCCTCAATATGTTCCCTAGACTTATTTTCACTATTTTTTTCTTCCCATCAAACTATGCATGATAAGATGAACTAAATTTTAGTTTGGTTCCAAGTTTCTTCCACAAGGTCCTCCAAAAGTAGCCTGTAAAACTGGTATCCCTGTCTAAAATTATACTCTTAGGAAAACCATGTAATCTCACAACTTCATTAAAAAACAAGTTAGCCACATGTGTAGAATCACTAGTCTTGTAATAAGGAATACAATGTGCATTTTTTGTAAACCTGTCAACAACTACTAATATGGAATCATTACCCCTATGATTTCTTGGAAAAATGAAAAAAAATCCCATAATTACAGAGTCCCATGGTCTATTAGAAATTGTTAAAGGAGTGTAAAGCCTAGTGTTTTGAATCCTCCCTTTTGCATGCTGACACACCCTGCATTTTCTCACATACTTCTGCACATGTTCTCTCATCTTTGGCCAAAAGTAGAAATGATTAAGTTGTTCATATGTTTTCTCAAATACAAAGTGTCCTACCAACCCTCCATTGTGATTTTCATGTATCAAATTCTCTCTCATAGAGCAATTAGCAACACACAGTTGATTATTCTTAAACAATAAACCATATTGCAACAAAAAATCACTCCATGGGCTACTATCTTTATTCATAGGATTTTGACATGCTTCAAATTCATTTTGTAAGTCTACATCAGTTTCATATAAATCCTTCAAATAATCAAATCCTATGACTTGGAATTGACTCTCTTTCATGATTAAACTCCTTCTACTCAAAGAATCAACTACCTTGTTTTCTTGACCACTAATATGCTTCAATACAAAAGTAAAACCTTGAAAGAATTCTACCCATTTTTCGTGCTTATGATTCAACTTATGTTGTTTCATTATAAACTGTAATGCGGAATTATTTGAGAACAACACAAACTCTTTAGGAATTAGGTAATTCCTCCAATGCTTTATGGATTGAACCACAAAATAAAACTTTTTGTCATAGGATGATTATTTATGTTTTGATTCATTGAGTTTCTCACTGAATTAGGAAATAAGCATGTCTTCTTGGCTCAATACAACTCTAATGGTTGATCCATTAAGATCGCATTTGACTTGGAAAAAATAATTAAATTAAGCAACTTCAATATTGGTTTCTCTATAATCTTGTTCTTCAACAACTGAAAATGATTCGTAGGATCTTTTAATGACTATGGTTGAGTTTTAATTTTGCATGCGTTAATTAACCATTTGAGAAACTTAACGAAAGAATGAGGAAAGAAGAGGAATTATGACAGCCATATACACATATGCAGATCTGAAATGAAATAATAGACAACAAACTATAATGCGATAATTGATAACGGAGTTCGGCACAACTTTGCCTACGTCTCCGGGCCTTTGTCTATGTGGGGGAGGCTTCTTTATTTCTGTTCAAAAAGTCAAAAATACATCGTAGCAGTGCCAAATGGCTACAAGACTGATCTGGTCATGTTCGTCCAGATCTCCATAACCCTGCAAAGAAAATGGCATGCAAAATGGACGTCCGGAGCTCCCAGAAATGGCCCGACAGCGTCTGCTCCTCAATATCTTCCTTGCATAAAAATGGCTTTGGCTTGGCTTCCCTTCAGCATAACTCTGCTTTTTCTGTCCTTGACTATCCTCCATGGCCTCAAACAGGCCTAGTTTTTATAGATCTGAAGTTGGTTATCCATCCCCAACTTCCTCCCAAAATTTGGGCTCCAAAAATGCCCAATATCTCCCAAAAATGGAGAAAATCAATTAAAATCAGGCTCAATAACAATAAAATTCCAAAAAATTAGCATAAAAACCCATTTTATACAAATTTATGGGTGCGGCCCCCAATATGCGGGCCCTTGGTCACTTGGGTGCCTCCATGTGGCCACGTGCCCATGCGCTAGCCCTCTCTCTGCTGGCTCCTGGTTCCCGTGGCACACTAGCATAGGTCCACGGGTTAACAAATAACCTCCCCGTGCCTTATTTGAGGGATAGACCCCTGGTCCCGTGGCAGTGGTTATGTGTTGGCATGGGGTCCAAGGGGTAGGCCCTATCCAAACCCCCACTACGTTACCTTCATGCTCCCGGTCACGGTCGTGGTCGCATACATACGCATTGCCTTAGGCTGGGGCTAAGCTCCGGTCCTTTCCCTCGTCGACGAAACGTTAATTTGAATTCAAATATTTATTTTTTCGTATATAAAATAAGAACCACCCATAGGTCGGGCGGTTAGCCCGGTCCTGCCAGTCCGTTTCCTAGAGGATAGGTTGCGGGTTCGACCCATGCCGAAACCATATAATTTTACATATAACCACAACAACCAACCATAGGTTGCCATGTGGCATCCCATGACTGGGCCACGTGGCACATCAAAAACCAATCAAAATCTGCCAAATGTCAATTGTTGATTCATCCACGTCACCTGCCACGTACCCTGTCCAGTCACTGCCCTGTCATCCGCTGACGTCATCCCGTGCCACGTGTCACCCTTATTGTGGTGACATGTGTCACCCCTAGATTGGTCCAGCTGTCTGCACGTACGCCATATCAGCCTGCCATGTGTCGCCTCCTAGAGTTTCCACGTCAGTTGTACAACCTGTACAGTCAGCATGCGACGTGTCACTGTATGGACTGTACAGACTGTACAGTCATCCTCTTTTTTTACATGTTTTCCTTTTCGGACAGAACGCGATATATTGCACATATGGAGCCCGTTTGATGAAGTAAATATATGGCTAGAATTAGGAAGACGAGATGGACACAATGGCGCTAGTTTCGTTGGATTCCGAGAACTTTTATTTTTGAGCATTTTTAAGCCCTATCAGGCTTCTGGATCCGATTCTGGATCAGAAAACTTCTTTCAATCTTTGCTTTCCAATAAAATAGGCAATAAAATGGTTTCCTATCCTTTTTGATAGTATCTATGATAGGTGCACAAATATCACTAAAATTCATGATGAACTTTCTATAAAATCTATAAGCCATGAAATCTCCTAACCTCAAAGGTATTTTTAGGTGAAATCCGATTTACAATTTCCTCTACCTCATCTAGGTTAATTTTTAGTCCATACTTTGAAATGACAAACCCCAAATACACTAGTTCTGACTTCATAAAATAACACTTTTTCACCTTCACTAACAATTTTTCCTCTTGCTCTTTTTCTAAAACATATCTTAAATGCCTCAAGTGTTCTTTTTTTTTTACTGTAAACTAAGATATCATCCAAGAAAACAATGGAAAACTTACCAATAAACTCCTTCATAACTTTGTTTATCAGCCTCATGAATTTTCTAGGTGCATTCGACAATCCAAATAGTAGGACACGACACTCATGCAATCCATCATTGATCTTAAAGGTTGTCTTCCACTCATCTTCTTCTTCAATTTTGATTTGAAGGTAACCACTCTTGAATTCAATCTTGGAGAAATAAGTGGCTCCACTCAAGTATTTCATCATGTCATCCATCTGAGGCAATGGAAATATATATCTGATAGTGATTTTATTTATTTATCTAGAGTCTATACACATCTTCCACTTTCCATCTTTTTTGGGGCTAAGTAATGTAGGCACATCACATGGACTCAAACTCTCTTTATCACCCCTTTGTCTAATAACCCTTGGATCTTCTTTCTGATTTCCTCATTCTACTTAGGTTTCATCCTATATGAAGCCTTATTTGGAAGGATTACTCCCAGTATGAAGTCAATGTGATGACTTATACTCCTCTTAGGTGGTAGTTCATTTCGTATATCATCCACCACTATTTCACTGAATTCATGTAACATTTCCTAAACTTCAAGAGGTAAATATGCAATATCAATATTTGTAAGTACAACCCTTGGTTTACAAATCACAGTAAAACTCACCTTCTCATCTTCAATATGTTGTAAAAATTCTTTACCGCTTAGCAATAATGCCTTTGGGCTGCCCTGTTCAACTGTACCTCCTTCTTGCAAAGGAAAAATAGTATGCTTGTTAAGGTCCTAACCCACACATAGGTAGATCAATGTATTCGGATGTAATAAAGGTCAATATTAATAAGACCTTTCAATAAAATAGAATAAGGCAGATGTAAGAAGACCTAATA
>JZKD02S1104581.1:31039-60285 GCA_000966675.3 Picea glauca
TTAGGGAATTTTAATGTTTTGTTATTTTTTTATTTTTTTTTAGATCTTTTTTTTAATAATTTTATGAATTTTGTCATGTTTTTAGTATATTTTTTTTTGTTTTTTTTGTTATATTGTTTTAATTTTTTTTATGTTTCATTGGAGTTTTTACTATTTGTTTTACAAAAACAAATATATATATTTTAAAAATTATTGTTTTTTGGGGAAAATTTTAAATTTTTTTCATTCTTTTTAAATTTGTTTTCCTTCTTTTTTAAATGTTTTTTTTTCTTCCAAATTTGGGTTTTGAATATATATTTTTAAATGTATTGTTTTCATGGCATTATGTCTTATGTTGTGTTCAGAGTGATAAACTAAGATTTAAAAAGTAAGAATTTAAGGGCTGATTTGATGATTTTGTTTGTAGTAACCATGGTTTCAATTAGCACTTTAAAAAATCTGTCATTTTAATACTCCAAATTTAAAATGGGTGCTACCAGTAGTAGTACTTTTCAATTTGATGGTTGATTTTGAGGTTTTGGTTTTAATGGTACCGACTGCTAAAAATACGATTTTAAAATATCCATAAATTTAATGTTTTGAAAAGAAAAATAATCGTTACATCATTTTTTTATTTAGGTGTCGATTTGAAGGTTTTTCTAAGCTATTGTATGAGTTTTTAAGGCCATGTTTGAAAAATGTTGTAATTTTGACCTTGTTTGAAAAAATGGTGCTACCGATAGCACCACTTTTTGATTTATGGGTTGATTTTCATGTTTTTTTTTCCAAAAATATTGGTTTTTTGGGCCAGAGTTCTCGTTTTGAGGTCACAGTTCTCATTAAGTTGGTAACTTTGTTAACTCCAATTCATTTTTCTTCTCTTTAGTACACCCTTCCAAGGATTTATTTACTTTTAACGACTCTTCATCAGACTGATTTTCTCTTAAGAAAAGTAAAACATATTTCTTTCTAAAACTGATCAATTTCTTAGCTTGATTAGCACTTACTAATGAAATTTTTTATTTTCCTTTGTGCTCATTGACGATGAGAGATTTCCTATCCTTGATGAGGTGGTATTGGTTGGATCTCTGCATGAATATAGAATCCCTCATATACATGTAGGGACTTCAAAACACTACTCTCGATATATATAGTGGTACTACATCCAATTCTACTTCATATATAAAATCAACACTTACGGAAAATTTAATATTGCACTGCTTTGTTACCTTGATCTTTGCATCCTTATTTACCCAACCCAATGGATAGGGGCTAGAATGATTGTGAACCTTCAATCAAATCTTGTTGACTAGATCTAATGCTATGACATTAGCATGTGAGCCAATGTCGAACAAAGCATCTATCATGGTATTCTTGATCTGAACCTCGATGTGGAAGAGCTTGGTCATATCCTTATCTTCCTAATGATGAAGGCTACTCAAATTTATCTTCTTTTGCACAGATGTGAAAACAATGTTTTCATCCACATCAGAGATAATTTCAACCTGAATTCTTCAATATGTGGCTAAAAGGTTCTTCTTCTTTCTGCCCTTCTTACAGTTCTTTGGGTTTAGCTTTAGATGTAGTTTCTAGCATTTTTCCTCAGTGTGACCATCAATAATGAAATGGTTGGAATGGTTTCTAGGATCCTTGCAATGATGTACAATGGATGTTATATTCTTATCATTTCCCTCTTTCCACTTCTTCTTCCCTTCCTTGGAAGCTTCCTAGTGCTCTTTCATCTTGGAATCACTTGGTTTCCATTTGTTGTGGCCTATGTGTTCTAGATATTGTTCTTGTACACACACCACATCCATTGTCCTTGGCTTGAAGAGGTTCACCTTCTTTCATAGATTACTTTGTAAACCCCCTATATACTTGAGGAGTACATATGGGTTCTTGGGAGATATACTCAACATGATGGCCATAGATTTGAACTCAGTGGTGTACTCCTATACACTCTACCCTTGCCTCTTCTTGAAGTAGTGCCATCGGATCCATTGGTCCTCTACATACCTGATAGGGTAGAATTGGGACTTGATAAGGGTTTTAAAGTCCTCCCACCTAGTTACTATGGATCACCCTATGGCCTAAGTGTTTTCGTATGGATTTCCCACTAGGTTAAAGCATGGCCCTATAACTTCATTCTAACAAATGAAATATTTTTCTCTTCATCTAAATGGTCAGCACTAAAATAAACTTATAGTTTTTACAACCAATGATTTAGTTTTAATGGATCAATCTCACCTTGGTATGGATTTATGCCCACTTTACCTTGCATATTGAATAAATACCATGAAAGGTTAATGGCACTCAAACTCGATTTATCTTTCTTAGTTTATTTCCATTATCCCTTTCTCGGGTCTTCCTGAACTCTCAATTTCTCGATTTCCCCTCCAATATGATCTCTGATTTAGAGCCTCCATCATCTTCAAATGGTCTAATCTTGTTTTCTAGAGCCACAATGAGGAGGTTCATATTGTGTTTCATATCGGTGACATGTGTTTCCAACCTCTCAAATCGCTCTTCAGCTGGATCTCAAGGGTTTTTATGAACATAATCATTTTCCATGTATAGGGTTCTACAAATTTCTTCTTAAAACATTTTATGGATCCTTGCAACTTTCCACGAATACCCCAATAAAATCTACTATAATACCATTATGATCTATAAATTGTTGTGGGTAATACACTAGAACAGTTGGTCAAAACAAACATGATAAATAAAATTGAAATCTACCTATGAAGTTTAAATTCCTTTAGATTCTAGAATATTTAGTTATCGATTTTCTACTTGTGCATGAAATAGATAAAAAGAGAAAAATAGAGAACAATAAAATAAAACCACACATGATACACAAATTAAAACAAATATTTTCTCTAGGAAACCCTTACAAGATAAAAACCCATATAGAAGGTGAAGTTTCTCTACTCTCTTTTCTCTAGTATGGAAATAATGCAAGTACAAAAGAGAAGGAACTCTCAATGGAGTTACCTAAGACTTGTGGCCTATTAGGATACTACAAAAAATTAACCCCCTCTTTTATGCTATATAATTCCCCACTTTCAATTGTTCTTCTTTTCTATGGAACAAAATACAATAGTATCAAATGGAACCCCTTCTCCTCCTCTTGGCTCGATATTTAACATAGCCCAAAATACATCGAGTTAGGGTAGTTACTTCCTCAGCCCTTAATTATTTATTTAGTCTATAAATTCTAGAATGTTATATAAAATCCACTACATGAATATGTTGATATTATGGTAGCTACGGGAGGTATTTACCTCCGCGTGTAAACCTGACGAGGATAGAATACTCCGGGAAGAAAGAAGAAACCCTAATGAGTTGGCTAATAACCCTAGAAGACTTGTCGGCTCAAGTAGATAATTTATAACAGGTTATTAGCCTCCAAGAGAAGAGGTCAGCTAGAAATAATAATATATACTGAACATACAGATACTCAGAATGAGATGTCAGCCCAGGAAGTTAGCCAGAATTAGTATAAATACAGGAGGCCAATTCTCATTCTAGCAAGCAGTCTCAGAATTGTAGAGCATCACTTGTGCGCACTGCAGTTGTCAAGTTTTTGCGCAGGTTTGGAGGAGAGTTGTCGTTGCAGCTGTTGCAACTAGCAATTACGCTTGGACTATCTCTTTGATAGGGTTTGGACTATCTTATCAGCTATTGTTGGTGTGTTATCCTTGGAGAAAGGTGCACTACCCTTTGTTTGGCTATCTAGCCTAGGGTTTTATTTCAGAGTGATTCTCTGTCAAGGTTAAGGTGCTCAGAGGGTGGCTTCGACCTATGGTTGGGTGACAATAGTGATATTGTCAATGGTAAAATGAGCACATCCATTATATTATAACAAGTTATGGTCCCGCACCTCCTTCATTCATTCTAACCGCTGGAAGGAAACATAGCCGCTAAGATATTGAGCTCATTGAGGAACTGCCGCTAGGGTTACTAGCAGAAGCAACTTCCAAGACACTGCTACTAGGGTTACTAGCAGGAGCAGTTGCAGAAACCATAATCCTCTCGTTGAGGCACCTTAAGTGAAGTGATTGACCTAGTTTCTAGATAGATCAGTGAGCCCTATCCTAGCACATCTCTTGATACTCTCAGTAAGCCAGGATGTCAAGTTTGAGTTTCTAGTCAAATCTAGGGTTGACCAAGTCAAAGAAGCCATGACTTATTCTATGAAGTCAAAGAACAAGTTATATGGAGCCTCTAACTTCAGAGTGTGGAAGACAAGGATTGACCTCATCCTTGCCAAGAATAAAGTGTTGGATATCATGAAAGGAAAGGTCCTGGAACTAGTGTTTGAAGAAGGAAAAGAGAAGGAACCACAAAATGTTGAAGTTATGGAGAAGCTCAAAGACGGTGACATCAATGACATGAGTATCATAGTGTAATCTATAAAATATCACTTGATACCCTACATCTCCCATCTTGACTCATCGAAGAATATGTACGATGCCCTAACAAACCTCTTCTCAGTCAGAAACATTAGACAAGTCATGAGTTTGAAGAATGAGCTTCGTGACATGGAGATGAATGATGATGAAAACATAACATCATACTTTGTGAGAATATCTTAGTTAAGAGATCAACTACAAGCTATTGAAGAGATCATTTCGAAGAAGGAAATGGTAAACATAGCACTCAATGACCTGCCTGAGAAGTGGGATGCATTTTCCGCAAGCGTGAACACAAGAAAGGAGTATCAAGGATCACTACAAAAGAGAAACCCCAAAAGAAGTATGATGATCAAGCCTTCACAACAAGATTCAAGAACTTCAGGAACAAAAGGAAGTTTGGCTCAAGGAGGAAGCCAAATCAAGAGAAATACATTTCATAAATACAATGCTTCAACTGTTGAAAGTATGGTCACTACAAGAATAATTGTCCCAAGATAAGGAAAAGGAAGGAGAAAAATGAAGCATCAGTTGCCGAAGAAAAGGAACCTACAAACAAGACTACGCAGGGTGAAAGAGACTTCTTCCTCTAAAGGTAACAATACTCTTCTTATTTCTTGTACATATCTTGTTTGAAAGATAATGTATTCCAAGAAGAACTATAGAAGATAAGGTTTGATATCATTAGACAATACACATGAAAGGATGAAATACGCCAAATCAATCATGAAGAGACTTAGAAGAAGAAAAGACAGAAAGAAGTCATAGAAATACTTATAACATTTTGTAGAAGACAACAAGATGGAAGCGTGGACTCTATTAGAAAGAGAGAGACAATTATATATTGCAGAAGACAATAAGGATGCAGACGGAAGCATGGACTCTGTTAGACGGAGGGATCCAATTATATGCACTCATACATGAAGAAAGGATTAGGAGGGAGATAATCCTATGATCCATTAAAATGATGAAGTATGGTAGAAGCCATGAAAGACAGTACATGTTCATTTCAACCACGGAAGAAGTCTTCTTCAAAGAGAAGACTTAAAAGATCCTTGGTTTTCCATCCACATATGTGATCCTATGATGAAAGAAAGAAATGAAATATTTAGGGATTGAAATCTATAAGAAACTCCATGGACCCAAGAGATAAAGAAAAACATCAGGAAGAACATGAAGATTCCAAGAAAGAAAGAGAATCCATAACAACCAGTCATTATATTAAGAATCACAAGATTACCAGCCTGATATGAACTCAATAAAAGCAATCAAGCAGAGGAACTGAAAGTCATGATGAAGAACATTGTATGAAATACTTATGAATGAAAGCATTATGAGATATAGAACTAGAGGTTATCCTAGATGGAGGGAAAATACTATGATGATTACGTGTTCCAGTACACCAGACATATCTCTATCTGAGTCATTATATCATCTGCAACATCCATGAGTTAGAGTTCTACATTAGATAAATGCAAATACTGCTCTCCAAAAGAATTGAACAAAGAGCGTATGAAGAGAAACCTCAAGACTTTGAGGCATACCAAAAACAGACCCTTGTATGCAGATGGAAAAAGATAACTCGGTGGACAACCTCCAGTGCATAGCAGAAGCATGGTGAATATTTTCTATAACAGAGATATTGTATCAAGATGATTACTCAATATATCAGATCTCATGATGACAGAAGAAGTGCCACATGGATATGTTCCAGTTTTCCAACAATGATATACTCTATTGATCAGAGCTACATGAATCCCTCAGATAAAACCAGTGTTCCAGAACAAAGTACATTTGAAATCAAGCATTACATTATCTGTGATGAAGTCCAGAAAGGAGAAAGTGGTTCTCCAATACATATCTCCACAGATGAGAAGATAAGAAGACATTTTGGTAAAAGATGAAAGAGTTTGTGTACTCAAGCTGGAGCTCATGGAGACAAATTCCTTATTGAAAAGGGAATATATGCCTTTTGGGTTGGGAGGGATCACTAAAAATATTATTGAATACATTCATTGAAAAATAGTCCCGCTTGGACAAATTCATTCTTGTTCGGAAAGTGGATTGAGATTTCTGACGTAGAGTGATTTCCCATTGTGGTTAACATGGGAAATGGTCCAGATTGTTGATGTATCATAGACATCGAATTCCCATTGTGGTTAACATAGGGACTGGTCTAGGGCAGTCTCTCTTCTTGAGGGTTACTCAAGAAGATTGGCCCACCTCACCGGACAACAATTTCTCATTGTGGTTAACATGACGAATGGTCCATTTTTGGAGGTTGATGTAGGACAATATTTTCCTCTTGTGGTTAATAGAGGAAATGGTTTGGACAGTCATTCCTTAGTTTTTATACATTCTCCAGGGTCCACTTTGATTAGTGTAGGAAGAATGGCCCAGGGTGGGGAATGGTCCAAGCTCAAAAATTAGGGACATGCATTCCTTAGGGTTTATACATTCTCTCCAGGGTGCACTTTGATTAGTGTAGGAACAATGGCCCAGGGTGGGGAATGGTCCAGGATCAACAATCAGGGACATGCATTTCTTAGGGTTTGTACATTCTCTCTAGGGTGCACTTTGATTAGTGTAGGAAGAATGGCCCAGGGTGGGGAATGGTCCAGGTTCAAAAAACATGACAATTATTCTTCTTTGCTTGAGAAAAATAGTCCAGATATCTCATTGTTCTACTCTGAGGGAAGATATTCTTTCAGATCTCACAGATGTGAGTGAAATATTGGCCCAAATGATTCAGTTTACATCATAACATTGTTTCTGTGCAGGTTGATATCAGATGATTGTTATGAAGACTATATGACAGTATATGTATACTACTATGGTGGATGTGTTCAATTGTTCATGACTATATGTTGTTGATCAAGTACTTGTGTGTTACTTGGTGTGGTAGTGTACCACTGGATTGTAGCTATGTACTACTATGGATAGACACAGTTGTGTTCTATTTTTGTTTCAATTTCCTTGAAGACTATCAACAGTATTGGAAATGATTATTAGTTAGATGGATAATCAAAGGGCAGAGATTTCCCAGATGGAAAATGGTTCAGAGCATTTACTCTTCTAGATTAGAAGAATGGCTCTTGTATCACTCTGTAAAGTGAGCATCATGTTTGATTACTCAGATAGAGTATGGTTTCGAGTGATGATGCAGCTGATGACACTGATGATGATGATGGTGCTCGTGATCTAGTCTATACAACTATGTTGATGCTACTGGGTGAATGGTATGGTTTTGTGCTCAAGACCATTACCTGTAATACCTCCCTAGCTAGGAGGGAGTGTTGATATTATGGTAGTTGTGGGAGGTATTTACCTCCACGTGTAAACCTGAAGAGGATAGAATACTCTGGGAAGTAAGAAGAAACCCTAATGAGTTGGCTAATAACCCTAGAAGACTTGTTGGCTCAAGAAGATAATTTATATTAGGTTATTAGCCTCCAAGAGAAGAAGTCAGCTAGAAATAATAATATATACTTAACAGACAGATACCCAGAATGAGAATTCAGCCCAGGCAGTTAGCCAAAATTAGTATAAATATAGGAGGCCAGTTCTCATTCTGGCAGATAGTCTCAAAATTGCAGAGCAACACTTGTGAACACTGCAGTTGCCCAATTTCTGCACAGATTTGGAGGAGAGTTTTCATTGCAGTTGCTGCAGCTAGCCGTTATGATTGGAATATATCTTGGCTAGGGTATGGACTATCTAATCAGCTCTTGTTGATGCGCTATCCTTGGGGAAAGGTGCGCTACCCTTTGTTTGGCTATCTAGCCTAGGGTTTGCTTCCAGAGTGATTCTCTGTCAAGGTTAAGGTGCACGGAGGGTGGCTTCGACCTATGGTTGGGTGACAATAGTGATATGTTCAATGGTAAAATGAGCACATCCATTATATTCTAACATAATATCCCCACATGTTTAAGTAATGGGGTATGACATGGCATCCACTCGCACAATGGTGATCAATATGGTAGGTCAACTTGTGAGAGGCATAACTTTCTCATACGAACTTTGATTGAGGTTATTCTTGCACGATTGGAAAGGTATCAGTGTGTATAATATATAAAAATTATAGATATTAAGTTTTGGACCATTAAAATGTGTTCTTATATGTTTCAAAATGGACATGTAATTTTTCATACATTTTTTTGGACCCAAATTTCCAAGTTTGGACCAGTAGACAAAATGGCCTTGCAAGTTGATCCCTCCAATTTTTCCACACATAAAGTACTAATATAGATAAAAAATAATATAATAATCCAATCTAGATCACTAATGGTGATGGAATATCCCTTTAGGTTGTAGGGTTTAATGTTCAATGTATTAATGGAATTATGGAAATGAAGATACTCTTAGATGAGTCAACAAGACTTCAAGGTTGGAGTCAAGTTCATCACAAACGTTTCTCATAGATCCTCTAGATATGGAAGGTGAAAGAATCTCAAAATCATGGAAGATATATAGAGATATTATCTCACAATGTGTCACAAATCCAAATGACTACCTAGAAGATCGGGTTTCAAACATAGGTTTATCGAAGACTTCTAGAGAATTTACAAAGAGGAATAGAAAGATATATATATATGAAAATGAATGACCTCAAGGTGTAGGTGTATGTTGGGTTAGTCATTGGAGGCCCATAGGCATACAAAAAATTCATACCATGCATTTTTACTCCATACTATGAGTTTATGCAACAATGTGCCATAAGGTTTTAGGCCCAAAACACCCCTTTATTATACTTGTTGCATAAAACAATAATGGTACCCTCTTAAGGAATCCATGGTACATTCTCCATTACGAAATAGAGAATGTTTAAGGAGGTTTGACACATATGTGATCCGTTATATAATGTATCATCTATTTCGGTAGCTTTTAGGTGGTGATTTCGAGTCTTGAAACTTTTGGAACCATTTATGTAATTAAATGATTGTTTTGGGGGTCAAAATTTTGTGCACATAAACCATAGTCTTTCAATGTTTTTATACACATTGAGATATTTCCAACATCACAGATATCACCTCAATCGAAGTTATGTCTTTTTCAAGTTGACCTTTCATGTTGACCACCATGGTACCGAGTGGATTCCACATCAACTTCCACCACTCACACATGTGGAGTTAATCATGTGTAGACTTTTAGGAAAATGATATAATTTATAAAATCCAAACCCTAACACTAACTCTAGATCACTATTAGGACATTTTAAATAGTGGGCCACTAGGAAAGGAAAGGTGTTTCATTCTTGTTGTAATGATTTATTGTTCCATTGTTGAGAACAGAAAGGGAATGGTATAAGTTATGAGTAGAACAAAGGAAGTAGAAGGCCCTATAGAAACCATATAGGACATAGTGTTAATGAAAATACCATAGTGAGTTCATTTTTCTTTGTATTTTCATTTCATATCTAAAAAGAAAAAAGAAAGGCATAGTCCCCACCTTCTCACTAGGTTTTTCTATATTAGGTTTCCTATGGTACAACTTGTGTTCACTGTGTGAATGGTGTGGTATTTTCTTTAGCTTCTTTTATTTTTTCCTCATCATATTTCATCACTTGATTTGCTAAGCATGTATTATTACATCTTAATCTTAAGTAAAGAACTACATAACTAAGAATTTGTAGAAACATCTAAGATCTATTGTAATGAACTATTATAGAGAAATATCCATGAAAATTTATAAATAAATTTGAATCCATAAATAAAAATACAAAATGGATTTTAACCATCATGGAATTGTGATGCATTATCCTACATCATTATGGACTCAATTGGGGGTTAACCAGCAAAGTTAGGACATACCCCAAATGAGTTATTTGAGGGTCAAAGTGAACCAAATCAATGACTAGGGATCAAACACTAAGAGGGAGAAAGTAACAAAGGATCCTACCAAAGCACAATTCATCCTAATAGGTCATGCATCTAGGCTAACACAAAGGAAAAATGAGCAGGGTGGTCCACCACAGAAGGAAAATATAGAAAGGTATTTTGTCATCATTGTTTTCCCCACACATGAGCATGTTACATGAATGAACCACACATTGTACCTTTAGGTGGGTAATCATATGTAAGTAATCAAGTGAAAACATCATATGCTCCATATTTCACCCCTTTCATGAGCCACTATCCATGATATGAGAATAGTGGCAATGTACAAGGAAGGATAGAATAAAGAAAAGTGAAAGAGGACAAAGAAAAAATAAAGGAAGCAACAAAAATAAAAAAGTTATGCATGGGATTTAGCCTACTAGTGTGTGTAGCATTAACTAGTGCCCAAACATGGTGAGCAGGTGGTATTTATTGTTCAACTTCACTTAAGAAATTGACTTTTTCATGGAGACCCCATGTCTCTATATTCATTGAAAAGAGTGAAAATACAACATAATTATGTGGGAAATATTATATCGAGCACATTTCTTACAAAGAAAAGAGAAACACATGAGAGACATGAGATACATGATAAACATGAATATCAAGATAAGAGAACTATAATATCTTGGTTATGATCATTTGGATGTTTTGGATCAAATTGTAAATAAGTAGTTGTAATGATGGGATTCAAGCCCTATGAGCTTAGATAAAATGATCATGCATGTCAATGATTTAAATAACTTTTATGATTCCTAGTGTGGATCCCAAGGCCAAGGCTCAACTAATGAAACACTAATGATCCATACATGTGGCATGCTTGTAGACCGAGAATAGTATATTTATATATATGAAATATTGAGGTTATGATAATTGAATATCACTAATGATGGATTGTATATCTAGGAAAAATGTTTATAGCATGATTGAAAATGAATACAAATGAATACGGTAAAATGATAATAAGAAGTTGATGAAGGGAAAGTGAAAGCTTCTACAAAAAATAATATATATCAATTGATTAGGTAACATCGAGTAATGTAGTGACAACCATATATGGATGCATTTGGATACTTCTATACATAAAATGATGAAGGGAATTGAGGTAAGAATTCCCTCAGTTAAAGTTCAATATTTGAATTGATGTGTAAAGGCATAGGGACTTGAGTATACAAATGTTGTTTAATGCTTGAATTCATTTATATAAAATTTAGTGGTATGCTATGTTGGTTATGAGGTCATAACCAAGTCAATTCAGGATACATACTCCTACTATAGAAATGGATGTCAATAGAGCTAGCCATGTGTGATGCAATGGAAGGGATATAGTGCCATACAAATACTTAATGGTATTCCCTCGTATAACTAATGTTTGGACTACAATATCTTTGTCGAAACTAAAGGATTAAATTCCTAGTGTTGTGTATGGGTCGAAGAGGAAGATATCCAAATAGTTGGAAAAGTAACGAGGAAGAGTTTGAATGATGTGTTGAGGAATTGGTTGAACCTTCCAACTCACCATGGTTGAGTACATGACATACATATGTGGTCTTTCACAATCAATGCAAGGGTGCATTGTGTAGATGTGTCATGGGTAATGGTACATCAGTTTATCGGTAATGTTTGATTGCATTATATCTTGGTATGCTAGATAATGCATGTGCAAGGAATGGTATTTTCATTACATTTAACATGAATATTAGTGGAAGTGATTGAAATTTTAGAGGAATATAATTATGAAATCAATTATTGAATTGATTACAAATGTTGCAATGAGATGATAATGCAAATGAATACTAACACTATGTTCGTTGAATGAAAGTTGAGAGAAATGTAGGAAAAATAGTCTTGGATATGGAAATGGTGTAAGCCCATCAAGAATACTAATGCATTTTGCTACAAGAGCCAAACAATTATGAGTGGAAGACTCATTCTTGAAAATATTTTTGTTCTTGTATAAAACAAATTTGAATATTAATAATTGATAATTGTTATAATGATATCTCATGATGATTGTATGTTTGTACATATGAGATAATATCTATTGAAGTTGGAAAAAAAATTTGGAAGAAGGATATTGTTAGGACACTACAACCCTATGATTGCCACAAGTTATAGATTGTCAATGGGAGTTTGGCAGTAAGTTGGAACTCTCCTTGCATGTGAGATCCTTGGCAAGATGGATCACCGGAGGGACTGTGTAGCAGATAAGGGGATGCTTGAGCCTAGAGGGTGATTATAGAAAGGAGGATGAAACTTAATAGTGCATATGTAATGGTGGTTGGGATCATGTGGGTGTGTCAGAGAAGAACATTGAGTTGAATTATTTTCTGTGGTAGCTTTGTGAAGCATGATATAGCTATATAGATGAGTATATTTTTATGGTTGCGAATTTATTTTGAATAAATGTTTATATTTTGAAGTTGAAAATATTGTATGATAATAGATATAATTTCTTAATGGTTTCTATAGGAAAATTTGGAGAATGAAAAGACAATTTGTCAGGATTGTAGAAGAGGTAAGTTCTCAGGCTTGTTGAAGAAGCAAGTTGTCAGGCTTATAGAAGAAGTAATTTTTCAGGATTATAGAAGTGGTAAGTTGTTAGGCTTGTAGAAAAAGAAATTTGTCAATATTGTAGAAGAATCAAGTTGTCAGGCTTGTAGAAAAAGAAAAGTGGAGCTAAAGATGAAATGCAAGAGGCACATTTGCAACTATTTGAATATTTGGATATTTTGTTATCATAGTTGGAGTTCCTAGAGCCACATATCTAAGACTTCTTATCTGACCTTTCACTGGAGCCTTATAGGGAAGTGGTACAGAATGAGGGACCGTTGTGTAGAGAAGGGGGTATAGTTCCTTGGTTTATGCATTTTGTGGGGAAAGAGATCTTGTTCGTTGAAATAGTTTTAGGAATCGACAAATTATGAAATTTGTTGCACCTGGAATTCCTCAATCCTTATGTGAGAGACTTCCTAGTTGGCCTGTGCTAGATCCCTAGAGGGAATTGGTATATCCTGAGGGACTATAGTGTAGAGAAGGGGGTACACTTCCTTGGGTTGTGAAGACTGAGGGGAATGAGATATGGTAGTTTGGAATTTCTACAAGAGTTACAGAAGTGTGAAATCATTATGCATGGTTTTGGGCTAGAGTGCCTATGTATCTGATGTAGGAGCATTGCCAAGACATCAAGCGAGGTAGCGCAGAAGCAGAGGACAACTGGACAAGCCATCACAAATTTTGAAAACACTTTGGAGTTGTTGCGCAATCTTAAATGTAACAATTTATTGAAGCGCACTTGTATATTGTAATTGGACCTTGAGCAGATTGCTCTCATCCTTAGTAGGTAGACGACATTTAAGATAGTTAATGTAAAGTAGATAGAATTTAATTCTAGACTAGACAGTTCTAGAGCGCAAGAGGGAAACGAGATATAGACACCCTCATTGAGTATTGTATCATTAGTTAGAAGCAGCATTGTTGAAGAAGAGAGCATACAAAGAGCTGTGTAAGAACACCCATGTACAGATATTTGAATTAATAGAAGAGTTTGATTCAAATTCATGGTTTGTGTTATTCTATGTGTATTGATTATTGATATGCTCATGAATGTTTGCTTCCAGTTATATATTTGCTTTTATATGTTGTATATATGATTTCATGTTTGTATTGAAGTCTGAAAGGGTGATGGAATGAGTTTCAATTGGTTCTCTATTTGAGCCAGAGAGTTCCTGAAAGGAATGCAGTCGAAGTGTCCCAATGAGTGCGTTGACAGGGGGTTCAGATAGAGATAGCTTTTGTTCTCATTCATCCCAAGGGTGCAGTTGGGCACATGAGCCATGAAAGGAGTGCACAGGCCGAGTAAAGTTTAGGGTTGTGAACTTGAGTGAATTGTTGAGAGATTGTTGTTGCAGGCGTGCACAGAGTTGAAGACTTCAACACTTAAACGTGGTTGAAGGTCTGCTGCAAGGAGTGCGTGCAAGGGTCTCTAAAATATTCAGGGTTGAAGAAAGATCAGGAGGTATAGGACCTTTGAGTAATCATTAAGAGAAGCACAGGGAGTTTGTGCGTGAAGATTAAGCAGGCATCATAAGTTTGCGCTGCAAGTGGACGAGTTCCATGGAGGAACACATAGTGTTTCACAGGTTTTCACGAGGAGGAACGGACGAACGAAATTCTCCGAGGAGAATCCGTGACAATCCGAGGCCCGTTGGATCTTGCAGAGGTACAGGGTAAATACGGCATTAGATTCTCTAGAGGATTAAAGCTCAAGAGGGGCAAAGCCATTGATCAAGGCTACGAGGATCATTTGATCTACATGTATATCGTGTATCGGGGTTTCGTAGATCGAACCTCCAAATTATTGCAACAGGAATCGTGATATCACGATACACGATGTCCCGATAGTCGAAGGACAGTGTGTGGGACACAACAGAGTCGACGAGTGGAGGACATGTGGCACGAGCTATCAGAGTTTCGCAGTAAGAAGTGCTAAAAACATTGCATAAAGATTCGCGAAATCGCGAACCCCAAATTCTCGATAGAGGTGATGGGACGTTGAAAGGTAAACTCGCATGAGTGTTGGGTAATCGGCATATCGGGACTCGGGAGTCAGAGAAATAAGTTGCTCGACACTGTCAGTGCCGAGATCCTGATAGAGAAAATCCCGACAAAGTAAAGGAGAGGGTCAACGTTGACTTGTATCGGCGTTCGAGGATTCAAGAGTCTGGTGTTTGACCATTGACCTCATGATACCGCGAAGTTTGATCTCTCGATTTGTAACAAAGGGGATCTCGTTGAGGATTACTGTGGGTGCAAATTTCCCGATAGGTAAATAAAAGAGCTATTTAAGAGTTCTTTAGGCCACGATAAGGGAGAAGATCCTGTGTGCGCGTGGACCTTCCGACCTGCGGGTAGTGAAGCGGTTGCGTTGTTATCAGTTTGGTATCAGAGCCCAGAAAGATTCTTTGCTTTCTGTATCAGAGAAGAGAATTCACCATGCCACCGAGAAGAGATAGAAAATCACTCGATCCAGAGGATAGGGAAATACAATGAGGAAGAGGCAGGAAGATGGCAGATCCAGCCATAGAGAGACAAATGCATGATCTTCGAGCAAGACTCGAAGACATGGAGATAGCGCAAAGACGCACAACAAGTGTAGGGTATTTCAGTGATTCCGAGAGCGAAGTTGAGGCTGAACGTGAAGAAGAAGTTGTAGCTGAGGATGCATCAAATGAGAATTTGATCAGAGCTATTGCTAGGATGGGTGCAACAACAAAGATGGACATTCCATTTTACGAGGGAAACTTGGATGCAAAGGAGATTCTAGACTGGATTAGAGCTTTGGATACATACTTCGACTATGAATATGTTGAAGAGGACAAGAAATTCAAGCATGCTATCAAATGCTTGAAAGGACATGCAGCATTGTGGTGGGATGAACTACAAGCTGACAGAAACTGCAAGGGAAAGTAGAAGATCAAGAGCTGGGATCGAATGATCGCGAAGATGAAGGAAAAATTCATTCCCAGGGACTATCAAATTTCTCTATTCAGGAGGATGCAAAACCTGAGATAGAAGCTGATGACAGTGAAGGAATACACTGAGGAATTCTATAAACTGAACATCAGAGCATGTCATCAGGAGAGCGATGATGAAAAAGTCGCCAGGTATATGAATGGCCTGAGATATGATATCCAGGACGAGATGAGCATGGTAACCATCCGAATGGTGGAAGATTCTTATCAGATGGCTTTGAAAGCTGAGGAGAAGCTGAGCCAAAAACAGAGTCAGAGGGGCAGAGGCAGAAGCCACCCCAGGGGCAAGTCAGTTTCCTAGGACAAATACCAAAATCCCAAGGAGGAATGGAAGAAACCTCAGACTCGTACAGAGTGAGGTGGAACCTCACAATGAGGACAGCCATATGTTGAACAAAGAGGGTAACATAATGAGCAGAGAGGAGATTATGCTGACAACAATACTTTTCCTCGTACTAGAGGTAGAGGAAGAGGCAGAGGTGGAGTAATCACAGGCTTCACATGTGGAAAGAATGGGAACAAGTCTTATGAGTGTCCAGATAAAAAGGCAGAAGATCGTTGATGATGCGAAAAGTCCTTTTGACACTTGAGAAGGAGGTGGAAAGTTCATTCCAAAGGACCAGATTTTTCAAGACTGCTTTCAAGACCAAGGACAGGGTATGCAAGGTCATAGTGGATAGTGGTAGCATGGATAATCTTATATCTACAGAAATGGTAGAGAAGCTGGAGCTAGAGACGACTGATCATCCAAGCCCATATCGAGTTTTGTGGCTACAGAAAGGACACCAGGTAACTGTCACTAAACAATGCTTGGTTGAATTCAAGATAGGAGGATATAATGATAAGATCTTATGTGATGTTATTCCTATGGATGTTTTTCATCTATTGTTGGGTAGACCATGGAAATATGACAAAAATGTGATTCATGATGGGAGAATGAACACATACACCCTAGAGAAGAATGGGAGGACACACATGTTTCTTACGATAAAAGATAGGGAGGTGAAGCTGGAAGTAAGCAACATAGTACTTCTCATGAGTGGGAAGGAACTTCTTACAGAGGTGAAGAAGAAGGAGGATCCATATTTTATTGTGGTTAGAAAGCCAAGGATTGTTCTGACTAGCACAAGTGGATGATTTACTAGATGAAGTTCACGAACTGCTGGAAGAGTTCGTTGATATAGTCGTGGATGAATTACCTCGTTCATTACCACCGATCAGAAGTGTGAGTCATCATATTGACCTCATACCAAGAGCTAGTTTGCCAAATAAATCCTCGTACAGATTGACACTGCAAGAGAATGAGGAAGTTAAAAGGCAGTTCCATGAGTTATTGGACAAAGTATTAGTGAGGGAAAGCTTGAGTCCATGTGTTGTTCCAATAGTACTCAGTCTGAAGAAAGACGGAGGCTGGAGGATGTGTATTGACTCGAGGGCGATTAATAAGATAACCATCAGGTATAGATTTCCATTGTCGAGGATGGATGATCTGATGGATTGCTTGAGCGTAGCAAAATATTTTTCAAAGATTGATTTGAAAAGCGGTTATCACCAGATTCGCATGAGAGAGGGTGATGAATGGAAGACAACCTTCAAAACAAATGAAGGGTTGTATGAATGACCTGTTATGCCATTTGTCTTAACAAATGCACCAAGTACCTTCATGAGGTTGATGAACGAAGTCCTGAGGGAGTTCATCGGGAAGTTTGTCATTGTGTATTTGGATGACATACTGGTTTACAGTAAGACAGTAGCAGAGCACTTGAAGCATTTGGCTACAGTGATGCAGAAACTATAGCAGGAGAAGTTGTTGGTAAATATGAAGAAGTCCTCATTCATGAAGACAGAGCTCATTTACTTGGGGTTTGTTATTTCAGCAAATGAGTTGAGGATGGATCCAGATAAGGTGGAAGTGTTTAAGAATTGGCCATCACCGAGGAGTGTATTTGAGGTGAGAAGTTTTCATGGATTGGCTAGTTTCTACCGAAAGTTCATTAGGAATTTCAGTGGAATTAGTGCAGCAATGATGGATACAGTGAAGAAGCAGCATAAATCTTTTCACTGGACAACAGAGGCTGAGAAAAGTTTTAATCTGTTGAAGAGGAAGATTACAGAGCAACCAATTCTAGTGTTGCCTGATTTTCAAAAGACATTTCAAGTGAAGTGTGATGCAAGCGGGTTTGCATTAGGGGAAGTCTTGAGTCAAGAGGACAGGCCAATTGCGTATTTCAGCAAGAAGCTGAATGAGGCGAAATTAAAATACCCCATGTATGATAAGGAGTTTTATGCTATCATACAGGCATTGAAGAAATGGAGGCATTACTTGATCCCAAAAGTGTTTGTATTGTACAATGACAATCATGCATTGTAGTTTGTGACTCAATAGGAGAAGTTGAATCAGAAACATGTTAAATGGGTTGAGTATATGCAAAATTTCACATTTGTGATTAAACATATTTCTAGTACTCCTAACAAAGTTGTTGATGCTTTGAGCAGGAAGTGTTTGTTGTTGCAGGAGTTTAGATTCAAAACGTTGGGTTTTGATGATCTCAGGGACATGTACGCAGATGATCCAGATTTTCAGGAGGCATATGAAGCAGCTGAGAATCCAGTTCTCAGAGACCAAAGCCAGTGGGTCGAGTACATGATCCAGGAAGGATTGTTGTTTAAGGGCAATCAACTATGTATTCTGAAATGCTCCATGAGGGAGAACTTGTTAAAGGAGAAACATAGTGGTGGATTCATAGGACACTTTGGTCATGACAAGACTTTCACAAAATTGAATGAGTCATATTTTTGGTCAGAAATGCCAGCGGATGTCAAGAGATTTGTAGACAGGTGTAGAATTTGTTAGCATTTAAAGGGGAGGAAGCAAAATACGGGATTCTATAAACCATTGCCCATACCAGAAAGGCCATGGGATGCGATAAGCATGGATTTTGTATTGAGGTTGACAAGGATGCAAAGAGGTGTTGATTCAATCTTTGTGGTGGTGGATAGATTTTCCAAAATGGCACGCTTCATTCCATGTCAGAAGACCAGTGATGCAACTCACATTGCCAAGTTGTTCTTCAAAGAGGTCATTCGACTTCATGGGTTGCTGAGAAGTATAGGTTCGGATCAAGATACGAAATTCATAGGGCATTTTTGGAGGACCTTATGGAAGAAACTGGGAACTAACCTATTTTTTAGTTCAGCTTATCATCCTCAGACGAATGGATAGAAAGAAGTGGTGAACAGAAGTCTGAGAGACTTGCTGAGAAGCTTAGTGACAGAGTACCACAGCCAGTGGGACCACATATTACCACAGGAAGAGTTTGCGTACAATGACTCAGTGAATCAGAGAACTGGCCGAAGTCCATTTCAGGTTGTCTATGGGATGCAGCCGAGAGGAATTTCTGAACTAAGGGATTCAGAACAAACTATGACTAGGAGCGCTAGTGTAGAAGAATTCGCTGAAGTGATGAAAGAAATTCATAGCAGGGTGAAGGAACGATTGCATAATTCAAGTCAGGAGTATAAGCGCAGAGCAGATCAGCATAGAAGACAACTTTAGTTTGAAGTTGATTATCTGGTTCTGGCACATTTGAGGAAAGAAAGGTTCCCGAGAGGAACATACAACAAGATAAAAATGAATAAAATCGGGTCATGTAAGGTCTTGAACAGATTTGGGGTGAATGCTTACGAGATTGAATTACCCGATGGGATCAAAATTTCTCTGATATTCAATGTCTCAGATTTGTACCCATATAAAGCTGAAGGAACATGGATTGGAGATGAGAAACCAATGATCCAATGGACAAAATAAATGCCAGTTGCAGAGAAGCCACAGATGGAATGCATAATGGACAGGAGAGTAAGCAAAAGGACCAGGTGAAAGAAATACTTTGAGTATCTGGTCAAGTGGAAAAACCATCCAGTTGAAGATGCTAGCTGGGAGACTGAAGCAGAAATACAAAAGCATGGAAATACCATGCATGAGCTCATGGAAAGGAGCCCATGAAAGTTTTCAAGCAAGGGAGTATGATGCAAGATCATCGCCAAGACATCAAGCAAGGCAGCGAAAAAGCAGAGGACGGATGGACAAGCCAGCACAAATTTTGAAAACACTTTGGAGTTGTTGCACAATCTTAAATGTAACAATTTATTGAAGCTCACTTGTATATTGTAATTGGACCTTGAGCAGATTGCTCTCATCCTTAGTAGGTAGACGACATTTAAGATAGTTAATGTAAAGTAGATAGAATTTAATTCTAGACTAGACAGTTCTAGAGTGCAAGAGGGAAATGGGATATAGACACCCTCATTGTGTATTATATCATTAGTTAGAAGAAACATTGTTGAAGAAGAGAGCATACAGAGATCTATGTAAGAACAACCATGTACAGATATTTGAATTAATAGAAGAGTTTGATTCAAATTCATGGTTGTTATTCTCTATGTATTGATGATTGATATGCTCATGAATGTTTGCTTCCAGTTATACATTTGCTTTTATATGTTGTGTATATGATTTCATGTTTGAGTTTGAAGTTTGAAAGGGTGATGGAATGAGTTTCAATTGGTTCTCTATTTGAGCCAGAGAGTTCCTGCAAGGAATGCAGTCAAAGTGTCCGGAAGGAGTGCATTGGCAGGGGGTTCAGATAGAGATAGCTTTTGTTCTCATTCATCCCAAGGGTGTAGTTGCGAATAGGAGTCGTGCAAGGAGTGCGCAATCTGAGTAAAGTTCATGGTTGCGAACCTGAGTGAATTGTTGAGAGACTGCTACTGCAGGCATGCGTAGAGTCAAAGACTTCAACACTTAGACATGGTTGAAGGTCTGCCGCAAGGAGTGCGTGCAAGGGTCTCTAAAAGATTCAGGGTTGAAGAAATCTCAGGAGGTATAGGACCTTTGAGTAATCGTTAAGAGAAGCACAGGGAGTTTCTGCGTGAAGATTAAGCAGGCATCATAAGTTTGCGCTGCAGGTGGATGATTTCCGTGGAGGAACACATAGTGTTTCGTAGGTTTTCACCAAGAGAAACGAATGAACGAAATTCTCCGAGGAGAATCCGCGACAATCTGAGGCCCGTTGGATCTTGTAGAGGTACAGGGTAAATACGACGTTAGTTTCTCTAGAGGCTTAAATCTTAGGAGGGGCAGAGCCGTTGATCAGGGCCACGAGGACCGTTGGATCTACACGTATATTGTGTATCGGGGTTTCGTAGATCGAACCTCCAAATTATTGCAACAGGAATCACGATATTGCGATACACGATATCTCGATAGTCGAAGCACAGTGTGTGGGCCATAGCGGAGTCGGCGAGTGGAGGAAAGGTGGCACGAGCTATCGGAGTTTTGTAGTGAGAAGTGTCGAAAACATTGCATCAGGATTCATGAAATCGCGAACCCCGAATTCCCGATAGAGGTGATGGGACATTGAAAGGTCAAATTGCACGTGTGTCAGGTAATCGACATTTCGGGACTCGGGAGTCGAAGAACTGAGTTGCTCGACACTGCGAGTGCCGAGATCCCGATAGAGAAAATCCCGAAAAAGTAAAGGAGAGGGTCAGCGTTGACTTGTATCGGCGTTTGGGGATTCAAGAGTCCGATGTTTGACCATTGACCTCGCGATACCACGAAGTCTGATCTCTCGATTTGTAATGAAGGGGATCCCGTTGAGGATTACTGTGGGTGCAGATTTCCCAATAGATAAATAGAAGAGTTATTTAAGAGTTCTTTGGGCCGCGATAAGGGAGAAGATCATGTGTGCATGTGGACTTTCCGACCTACGGGTAGTGAAGGGGATGCATTGCTATGAGTATCTATGGATTTTGGGGATAAATATACTATGTATATGTATTTTGGGTTCGTTTCCATGTGTGATAATAGGTCAAAGAGACTATATGATGAATAAAGGTCAGATACCCTAGCATTGTAATATGTATGTACACCTATATGGTGTTGTGCACTGAGGAAAGTGAAAAAATAAGGGGGGGTCTAATATCCTGAATTCTAATCCCCATAATTATAATGTGATTGTGAAAATATTAATTAGTTTGTTGAGACAATATGGTTGAGAAGGATATCCTAGATTGATTAATATGGCCAAGGGATAAATTATGTATTTTGTACATTAAAATAATTAATAAATAATAATAATTGGTTGTGATACAAGCGAGATGGTAATGACAGTGGGATATTATTCCACAAGTGAGGGGGCTAAAGAAGGGTCCAAGGGGTCACCCATTTATATTAATTCATCCATTTCATATCAATGTTTATCCACCTTTGAAATATCAAGAGAGATATTAAAGTGATGTAGGAGTAGTAGGTGGGAAATGTCAACTCACAAATTTATGACGACATGGGCTAAGTCCATCTACTTTTTGGGAAATGTGTGAGTCAATATTGCATGAGAAGAAAAGGAAATTTGAGTGCCTTTTTGGGTAAGGTTTTCATATTGGTTTGGGAGAGAAAGGGGAGGGTTGAGTGCTGGAAAAGATAAACAACCATTTTATTCTTAAGGAAAACCATTTTTGGGCTGATTTTTATGCTGGAAATGAAGTTGTAGGCCTGTTATGAAGGTTGTATGCATGTGAGTGAAATTTCTTGTGGAGGAAATGGCTCAATAGCCTTGAAAAGGTTGTGTGAATACTCCTGTAATAACATATAATTCCTAGATTCCCACCTTTTATATTTCCTATCCAACTGAGTTCACTGGAGCTCAGGTGGGAAGTGGGAAGGCCTGAGGGACTATGTTCAGTGAAGGGGGATCCCATTCCTTGGGTTGTGCATGTTGAGGAAAAGGAGAGATATGGTGGATTGGAATTTTTTAACCTAGGTATTGGGATACTAAATTATAGAGAGTGGGAATCCAAGAGGGCCATACCTCCTTGTGGACTCATAGCCTCAACTTGGGGGTGGATTGTTGTTGAGATTTGGGACAACAAGTCTATGGCTGGGAAGATCGTCCCCTATACATAGCCAATCGGTTTAGAAATTTAAAAATAAGTTTTCTATTTTATTTACATGATTATTTCCATCATGTATAAATGTTAATTTGAATGTTTTTGCTATGTGTTTGTATGGTTGGATTCTAGTTTTAGAAATGAGATTAATTGCATGGATAAATTTGCATGTCTATTTGCTATAAATTTTATGTGTATGAGCAAACAATTTTGTTGGGTTTGCTATGTTGGGTTCTTTACATAGCATGCTATGCAAGCTCAATTGTAGATTATGTTATGATGTGATGGATTATATATGTGCATTGATGTCTCCTCATGGAGTGGATCCTACATGAGCTTGGGGAGATCACACAGGACCTTGTGCTTGCATTGATATGGTAGACCCTTCCCCATGGCATGAATTTATTGATGTGTCATGTTGTATATTCTCTCAACATACTCAATAGTTTGAGGGCTCACCAATTACCTTCTTTGAATTTTTATACCGAGGATGGTGATCATCCACCTCTTTGTCCTCCTCCATAAGCAAATTGATCACCATCTCCTCCATGATCAAACTGAACACCATCTCCCCCATGAGAAAATCGATGACCATCTATGATTCCAACATGGGGACCATAATCTACTCCTTTAGCACCAAATTAACCACCATATCCTCCTCCAACAACTGACCGACCATATCCTCCTCCAACAACCGACCAACCATATCCTCTAACAAACGATTGATTAGTTATTACACATATTATACTCGCTACTAATGATAGATACATGATGGTTGCATTGGGGGATGGTGGGAATATATATCAAATACTACTTTCTAAATTATTATCTAGTAAAGGTAGTAATTCCTCTAGCTTTGGTGGTAGAGGTACTATTTCCTGAGGCTCTAGTGGTGGACCTAGCTTATAACAATTTTCAACATGTATATATTTTATTACAGTACATGTACATTTGAAATTTATATTTGACTTGATTTGTATAGTTGATATATATATATATTGATTTTGATATTATCATTCATATGTATTATGTCTTTTCATATCATTTTGATGTTGATGTTTTTTTAATTTATAAAATGTATTGTGTGTATGTTAATGATTTCTATGTTTTTAAATTAAATTTGAGATGTATTAAAATTGATATGTCATATTTAACACATTTGAGAGGTAAATATGACATATATATTGATTTCAATATTTAAATTATCCATGTATATTATGTAGTTCCATATCATAGTGATGTTGATGTTGTTTGATCTATAAAATGTATTGTGTATGTTAATGATTAGCATCATTAATCATTTTTCTATTTTTAAATCAAATTTGAGATGTATCACTAATTTAAATATGAGATGCCATATTATAATGTTTAACTCTAGTAAAAATCATTTAATGTCATTTTTTTTTGCAGTAATCATTTAATGTCATTATATAATGTTTAATTATTTTTCGAGGTGGTCTCTTTGTTGTGTAAGATGATACAATATGTTGATTAAAATTTTTGAAATGCTTGCCTGAATGATTCAATAAATGTTTTCCCAATTTGATTAATATTTTAATTAAATTATATTTTTTTAATTTATACTTAAATATTTTTATTAAATTTTTCATTAATTTAATAAAACTAAAATTGTTTTAGTTAAATCTAATAAACTAATTATTACTCAATTTTTGTATAATGATAAGATCATGCATATTAAATTGCAAAAATGGTTCTTATTACCCCCCCATGCCTAGGGTAACTGGAGGAGATCATGTCTCAAGGTATGCAATGGAGAACATGATATTCACCATGCTGATGACTATCAACATGTCCACAGATGGAAGCCCAACATCCCCCCTCATTTTCCTCCCAGTACAAATCAACCAAGGCTCATCACATTCAAGAAACCTAGAGTATGGGAGATGGTAATATATTGTCACCATGAGGTGTGTTAGTCCTTCTTTCATGCAAAGTGGAATGCTTAATTTTTCAAGCATGTGAATGAGGATGTTTGGTTCAAGTTGGATAATGGAAGTAGGTTTGGGAAACTATGTCAGTTACCTTGTTTCACCTTGGTGGTTATCTTATGTTCTCTAGTCTTATGTTTTCATTGCCCAAGGAAAAGGGGTAATAGTGGGGGGTTTCCCAAGGGTAATGTTACACTCATGATCACACTTAATAATTTCCATCCTAGATCCTCTCATATTATACTCAACTTCGGATATGGTCCATTCTCTCATGAGCTTCTATAAAAGAATAATAAAATGATGCTAGAAATGAAAGTGAACTTAGAAAAGAAAGACCACCAAGAGTCGGTCGAACTTGAGCTCTACTCATTCAGTTCTCAACCTGGTCCCAAAAAAGTAATTCTAAATATTGAAACCCTATAAAAGGGGCCCCTCAAATTTGCAAATATAAATGAAATCATGGAATAGAAAAAGGAAAAAATGGGTTTGGAAAAAGGTGGCACACAAATATTGGGAAACTCGATACAAAGTGCACCCTCCACAAAGGTGCTCATAGAGATGGATTTATGACACCATAAGCCATGAAGTAAGCCCTGAAACATATCATTTTCATACTTACTCTTGGTGGATTTGTACTTTACCTTATCACTCTCAAGACATATTCCTCTACCTGGTTTATTTATTTCCTATCTAGGTGGCACACCTAATAAGGTTGGATGAATACCTTCATGTATTTAAACTTGGTAACTGACATGGAGTCCTAGATGGTGTGATGATTGAAGAACATAATGAGGTGAATTATATTATATGGCTTATATATTAAGTTGCAACTTACTTTGTATTCCTTGAGGAGTGATGTTTCTTGTGAACTTTTGCTAACCATGTTTTATACTTTGACTTTTTTTGGATGACCCGGATGTAGTTATTGAAGGAAGACTCATGATCATACCTAGAACATTGTCCCTTTATTGCAAGACTTTGTCTCATGTGATGGAGAACAATGGGTCATCCAATGACTCACCACACTTAGACAATGTCTCTCACATTCTCAAGACCTTGGATTATGGACAAATGAGTTTGGTTTGAGTAGTTCTAGACATTATGCCACACACATGGGTTGGAAACCCCACAATAAAGGTATATTACCCCAATGATTTTTTCACAAAGGATGGAGGAAGTTGCAATAGAAGGTGTCTTGAAATAACTTGGAGACATGATTGCATCCCTTTTAGCCTTGGACGTGGCCTTTGGAAGTCCTTGATGTCACTGTCTAGCTCTTGAATTCATCTTCTTGGCTAGGGTTTTGATGAATGGATGGGTACCTAAGATGATTGGCATGGATTTGGTTGAAGAAGAACCTCACTTCACACTCTTTCACCCTCATACGATGCCACTTGGGATTTGGAGGCCCAATGTTTTCCTTTGGATTCATGGCGCCACCTTCTCCTAGCTTGACATCACCCTTATAGAGCATGGAATCACCCTTTTTAGGGTTTTATAATGTATTTTTGTATTTTGGAATTATGTTGGAGAAAAATTAAGTGGTTGGCCCCAATTATTTTATGTTGTTGAAAAATTATGTGGAAAAATTGTATTAGGGTATCCTCATATAAAAAGTCTTGTTGGCCCTTGGTTATGGAAGGAAGAAAATATTAAGGAAGAAATGTGAAGTATGAACTGCGGGGAAGGCACAATGACTGAGAACAGGTCGAAGTCGTCAAAGAAGCAGAAAAGAAGGAGCGAAGTAAGGGAAAATGAGGCGTTGAAAAAGAAGATCGAGGAAGACAAATTAGCAAGGAATATGGATCATGGACAACTTATCAAGTGGAAAAAGACACCAATATATTCTTTGGAGCACCGCACAGGAAAGAAGGAAAGACAAGTTGGCGAAGGCCTGAAAACATGGGTCAAGTTGACCTAGGGTTTTAGACACCTAGGGTTTTTGGATATAGGGTTTTGACACCTAGACATTTGTAATGTAATGTATAAATAAAGGTCTAGAGGACCTGGGATGGGTTGGTTATGAGTTCACCATTATGGGTTAAGAGAGTGACTATTGTTGTTGTGTGAGGAGAATATTGTGTTGTGAGAATACTGTTGTATTGTTAGATCTTCAACTGAGTGTGAAGATCAACCTTGCAACTGGGTGTGCAAGGAGGGGAAGAAGAAGGGAAAGAGAGAGATATCTGCAAGATAAGTGTGTAGATAGAACTGTATGTTTTCATATAATATATCAAGAAAAACAGTTATGTGGATGTAGCCCTAGGGAGAGGGTGAACCACGTCTATCTTGATGTTATGTGTGATTGATGTTGTGTTCTTTGCCTTCTGTTATTATGTTATTGTATTATTGTGCTAGATCTGAGATATAGCCATGTGAAGTAGGCTTAAGTTGGTAAAGAATAACTAGATCTCCATGTGTTGTTATTTTGAATCCACTTGCATTTCCTTTGGTTGTAGATACATGTGTCCTACAACCCCCTATTGCTACTTTGGGTGATATTGCATCCGCTCCGCAGGTGTTGCTGAAAGGGCCAATAGTTAGGGATTGTTGGTGCGTTGTTAGAGTTGAACCCTGGGTCTGCCCCTGTGCCAACAAATGGTTCTGTTGCCAGGACCAAGATCTTCTTGAGGGAATGTCAAGGTGGTTTCCATCGAAGAAAAAGATTCATAAGTAGATAGAAGAACAAGAGAAGGACTTCGTTGAGGCTCAAAATAAAAACCCTAATATAAGTAAAAAGGATTGGTTGGGAAGGTATATCTTTACTGATATACATGAGATTTTCTTTGGAGGAATTCATAAGGAGCTATACGAGTGGTTATCCATATTAGCAGATACCCAGTTTGAGATCAGATCTAGACCACCTGTGGTTTGGATGTCGGCATTGATCAAGAAGGTCAAGAAATTTGATAACATCGTGTTAAGAGAAGTAGATCATTGGTTTGATAGCACCATTGGAGGGTACATTACTGAGTTTTCTATTGATAGAGTAGAGTCATATAGTCAAGAAGAGAGATATTTTTTGAAAGGACCAAGAGGAAAATTTTTACACTTTTTGAAGTTGAAGATCAAGATGCTATTGCATGAGAAGAACATATTGAAGATACAGTAGTTGGTCAGATCAAAAAGCTAATGTTCAAGAACTCAAACATCGACAATGACACATAGGTTGGACGTACACGCAGTGGGAGAACCTTCAAAGAGGTTCCTCTGGTGAACTTGTTTGAGACGAATCACGAACCACTAGCACAAGATGAAATTTTATACAGTGGAGAAGAAGAAGATTTATTGAACAAGGAACATTTAGAGTCTGCTGGGGTAGAGGAAGAAAATATTGAAGACCCTTGTCGATAAGAACCATAAACTTCAGGAGCTGTGTCGACCGTCGAAGTAAGTACTATTACTCCTATTATTTTAGCAGTGTTAAGTAACCAGAGTAGCTAGAGATTTTAGAGCACCCATAGCACTGTTACCAGTAGTTCAACAAATACTCAGTCAAGCACCCTAGTAAGATCTATGGCAGATGAAATGAGGCTACCTATCTTTAGAGGAGATGGATCTTAATATCTTGATCAACACTGGTTCTTATGCGAAGTTGTATGGAGTATTAAGAAAGTCAATGAAGAATATGTTAAGAGAGCTCAGTTTAGTACTACTTTAAGAGATCGCGCACTGAGATTGATCCAAAAACAAAGGTATTACTGATAAATTGCAAGTTAGTTTAATGAACTTTTTGAATTGGATCATTAAGAATGCGAAATACATAAACTTGTTATCTTGTTTGTAGAATATCAAATGTGACTTTTACTTTATTCTTATTACTGTACAAAGAGATCAGCCATTAATATTCATGCTGCAAATGAAGATAATAAAACAGAAAAACAGAAAGATAAATAGAGACAAGAGGTTGATAACGGAGTTCACCAATCATTGGCTACATCTCTACGCCCGCTTCCAAGTGGAGGACCTCTTTATTTCTCTTTAAAATGCTCAAAGTTCTCTTACAATGTTATTCGGTGTTACATTAAATGCTTCATGTCTTCTATACAAGACCTCCTTTCTCAGATCCATGCATGCACCATCAAAATCCTCTCAACAACATGAGAAAAACGCCTCTCAAAACATGAGAAAAGGCCAAAATTTACAAACTGCTCCTTCAAAACCCTTCATCAAAAAGTCTCTCTTATAATCCCCCCATGGCCTCCAATAGGTCTGGTTTATATAGATTTGAAGTTGGTAACCATCTCCCAACTTCCTCCCAAAATCTGGGCTCAAAAAGAGCCCAATATCTCCCAATAATGAGCAAAATCCATTAAATCTGCTTAAAAAATCATTAAAAAATCATTAATATATGGTGAAAAACCCACATTTGTGAAATTATAGGGCTAAGCCCCATAACTGGGCACGCACCTCTAGTCTGATGGTGCATGGCATGGGATCAGGGCTCAAAATAGGGTGCCTTACATGGATGATTTTAAGGATGGAAATTTATATTAAAATGTAGAAATGTGGGCTAATATTACTAGTCCTTAATATGCAAAATGT
>JZKD02S1104581.1:60295-88700 GCA_000966675.3 Picea glauca
AACCACTTTTGGAGACATTTTCCTAAGGAAAAGGGAAACAGAGGCCCAGCTGGAGGACCTTCAGCGCACCTTCATCACAGGGAACAGAACTCAAGGATTGGCACAGGAAGAGGAATGAATTAATATAAATGGGTGACCCCTTGGACCCTTCTTTAGCCCCCTCACTTGTGGAATAATATCCCATTGTCATTACCATCTTTCTTGTATCACAACCAATTATTATTATTTATTAATTATTTTAATGTACAAAATACATAATTTATCTCTTGGCCATATTAATCAATATGGGATATACTTCTCAACCATATTGTCTCAACAAATTAATTAATATTTTCACAATCACTTTATAATTGCGGGGATTAGAATTCAGGATATTACACCCCCCCCCTTATTTTTTCACTTTCCTCAGTGCACAACACCATATAGGTGTACATACATATTACAATGCTAGGGTATCTAACCTTTATTCATCATATAGTCTCTTTGACTTATTATCACACACGAACACGAACCCAAAATACATATACATAGTATATTTATCCCTAAAATCCATAGATACATAGGCACTCTAGCCCAAAACCATACGTAATGATTTCACACTTCTATAACTCTTGTATAAATTCCAAAACTACCATATCTCAATCCCCTCAGTCTTCACAACCCAAGGAAGTGTACCCCCTTCTCTACACTATAGTCCCTCAGGATATACCACTTCCCTCTAGGGATCTAACACAAACCAACTAGGAAGTCTCTCATAGGAGGATTGAGGAATTCCAGGTGCAACAAATTTCATAATTTGTCGATTCCTAAAATAATTTCAACGAACAAGATCTCTTTCCTCACAAAATGCATAAACCAAGTAACTATACCCCCTTCTGTACACAACGGTCCCTCATGCTATACCACTTCCCTCCAAGGCTCTAGTGAAAGGTCAGATAAGAAGTCTCATATATGTGGCTCTAGGAACTCCAACTATGATAACAAAATATCCAAATATTCAAATAGTTGCAAATGCGCCTCTTGCATTTCATCTTTAGCTCCACTTGTCTTCTTCTACAAGCCTGACAACTTGATTCTTCTACAATATTGACAAATTTCTTCTTCTACAAGCCTAACAACTTACCACTTCTATAAGCCTGAAAACTTACTTCTTCAATAAGCCTGACAACTTGCTTCTTCTACAAGCCCGAGAACTTACCTCTTCTACAATCCTGACAAATTGTCTTTTCATTCTCCAAATTTTCCTATAGAAACCATTAAGAAATTATATCTATTATCATACAATATTTTCAACTTCAAAATATAAACATTTATTCAAAATAAATTCGCAACCATAAAAATATACTCATCTATATAGCTATATCATGCTTCACAAAGCTACCACAGAAAATAATTCAACTCAATGTTCTTCTCTGACACACCCACATGATCCCAACCACCATTACATATGCACTATTAAGTTTCATCCTCCTTTCTATAATCACCCTCTAGGCTCAAGCATCCTCTAGGCTCAAGCATCCTCTAGGCTCAAGCATCCCCTTCTCTGCTACACAGTCCCTCCGGTGATCCATCTTGCCAAGGATCTCACATGCAAGGAGAGTTCCAACTTATTTCCAAACTCCCATTGACAATCTATAACTTGTGGCAATCATAGGGTTCTAGTGTCCTAACAATATCCTTCTTCCGAAAGTTTTTTCCAACTTCAATAGATATTATCTCATATGTACAAACATACAATCATCATGAGATATCATTATAACAATTTTCAATTATTAATATTCAATTTTTTTTTATACAGGAACAAAAATATTTCCAAGAATGAGTCTTCCACTCATAATTGTTTGGCTCTTGTAGCAAAATGCATTAGTATTCTTGATGGGCTTACACCATTTCCATATCCAAGACTATTTTTCCTAAATTTCTCTCAACTTTCATTCAAAGAACATAGTGTTAGTATTCATGTGCATTATCATCTCATTGCAACATTTGTAATCAATTCAATAATTGATTTCATAATTGTATTCCTCTAAAATTTCAATCACTTCCACTAATATTCATATTAAATGTAATTAAAATACCATTCCTTGCACATGCATTATCTAGCATACCAATATATAATGCAATCAAACATTAATGATAAACTGATGTACCATTACCCATGACATATCTACACAATGCACCCTTGCATTGATTGTGGAAGACCACATATGTATGTCATGTACTCAACCATGGTGAGTTGGAAGGTTCAACCAATTCCTCAACACATCATTCAAACTCTTCCTCATTACTTTTCCAACTACTTGGATATCTTCCTCTTCGACCCATACACAACACTAGGAATTTAATCCTTTAGTTTCGACAAAGATATTGTAGTCCAAACATCAGTTATACGAGGGAATACCATTAAGTATTTGTATGGCACTATATCCCTTCCATTGCATCACACATGGCTAGCTCTATTGGCATCCATTTCTATAGTAGGAGTATGTATCTTGAATTGACTTGGTTATGACCTCATAACCAACATAGCATACGACTAAATTTTATATAAATGAATTCAAGCATTAAACAACATTTGTATACTCAAGTCCCTATGCCTTTACACATCAATTCCAATATTGAACTTTAACTGAGGGAATTCTTACCTCAATTCCCTTCATCATTTTATGCATAGAAGTGTCCAAATTCATCCATATATGGTTGTCACTACATTACTCGATGCTAGCTAATTAACTGATATATATTATTTTTTGTAGAAGCTTGCACGCTCCCTTCATCAACTTCTTATTATCATTTTACCGTATTCATTTGTCTTCATATGAATGGACTCCATGTACAACATTAGCATCATCGATATCATTTTCAATCATGCTATAAACATTTTTCCTGGATATACAATCCATCATTAGTGATATTCAATTATCATAACCTCATTATTTCATATATAAAAATATACTATTCTCAGTCTACAAGCATGCCACATGTATGCCCAATCATTCCACATGTATTCCCATGTATGCCACATGTATGTCTCATATCTTGAAAATACATTGAAAAATCAACTTCATGGTGTATATAAATAATATTTTTCAAAAACACATTCCTAGTGGTTCATTAGTTGAGCCTTGGCCTTGGGATCCACACTAGGAATCATAAAAGTTATTTAAATCATTGACATGCATGATCATTTTATCTAAGCTCATAGGGCTTGAATCCCATCATTACAACTACTTATTTACAATTTGATCCAAAACATCCAAATGATCATAACCAATATATTATAGTTCTCTTATCTTGATATTCATGTTTATCGTGTATCTCATGTCTCTCATGTATTTCTCTTTTCTTTGTAAGGAATGTGCTCGATATAATATTTCCCACATAATTATGTTGTATTTTCACTCTTTTCAATGAATATAGAGACAAGGGGTCTCTATGAAAAATTCAATTTCTTAAGTGAAGTTGAACAATAAATACCACCTGCTCACCATGTTTGGGCACTAGTTAATGCTACACACACTAGTAGGCTAAATCCCATGCATAACTTCTTTATTTTTGTTGTTTCCTTTATTTTGTCTTTGTCCTCTTTCACTTTTCTTTATTATATCCTTCCTTGCACCTTGCCACTATTCTCATATCATGGATAATGGCTCATGCAAGGGGTGAAACATGGAGCATATGATGTTTTCACTTGATTACTTACATATGATTACCCACCTAAAGGTACAATGTGTGGTCCATTCATTTAACATGCTCATGTGTGGGGAAAACAATGATGACAAAATACCTTTCTATATTTTCCTTCTGTGGTGGACCACCCTCCTCATTTTCCTTTTGTGTTAGCCTAGATGCATGACCTCTTAGGATGAATTGTGTTTTGGTAGGATCCTTTGTTAGTTTCTCCCTCTTAGTGTTTGATCCCTAGTCATTGATTTGGTTCACTTTGACCCTCAAATAACTCATTTGGGGTATGTCCTAACTTTACTGGTTAACCCCCAATTGAGTCCATAATGATGTAGGATAATGCATCACAATTCCATGATGGTTAAAATCCATTTTGTATTTTTATTTATGGATTCAAATTTATTTATTAATTTTCATGGATATTTCTCTATAATAGTTCATTACAATAGATCTTAGATGTTTCTATAAATTCTTAGTTATGTAGTTCTTTACTTAAGATTAAGATGTAATAATATACGCTTAGCAAATCAAGTGATGAAATATGATGAGGCCAAAATAAAAGAAGCTAAAGAAAATACCACACCATTCACACAGTGAACACAAGCCGTACCATAGGAAACCTAATATAGGAAAACCTAGTGAGAAGGTGGGGACTATGCCTTTCTTTTTTTCTTTTTAGATATGAAATGAAAATACAAAGAAAAATGAACTCACTATGGTATTGTCATTAACATTATGTCCTATATGGTTTCTAGAGGGCCTTTTACTTCCTTTGTTCTACTCATAACTTATACCATTCCCTTTCTGTTCTCAACAATGGAACAATAAATCATTACAACAAGAATGAAACACCTTTCCTTTCCTAGTGGCCCACTGTTTAAAATGTCCTAATAGTGATCTAGAGTTAGTGTTAGGGTTTGGATTTTATAAATTATATAATTTTTGTGAAAGTCTACACATGATTAACTCCACATGTGTGAGTGGTGTAAGTTGATGTGGAATCCACTTGGTACCATGGTGGTCAACATGATAGGTCAACTTGAAAAAGACATAACTTCGATTGAGGTGATATCTGTGATGTTGGAAATATCTCAATGTGTATAAAAACATTGAAATACTGTGGTTTATGTGCACAAAATTTTGACCCCCAAAACAATCATTTAATTACATAAATAGTTCCAAAAGTTTCAAGACTCGAAATCACCACCTAAAAGCTACCGAAATAGATGATACATTATATAACGGATCACATATGTGCCAAACCTTCTTAAACCTTCTCTATTTGGTAATGGATCATGTACTGTGGATTCCTTAAGAGGGTACCATTGTTTTGTTATGCAACAAGTACAATAAAGGGGTGTTTTGGGCCTAAAAACTTATGGCACATTGTTGCATAAACTCATAGTAGGGAGTAGAAATGCATGGTACGAATTTGTTGTATGCCTATGGGCCTCCAATGACTAACCTAACATACACCTACACCTTGAGGTCATTCCTTTTCATATATATATATATCTTTCTATTCCTCTTTGTAAATTCTCTAGAAGTCTTCAATAAACCTATGTTTGAAACCCGATCTTCTAGGTAGTCAATTGGATTTGTGACACATTGTGAGATAATATCTCTATATATATTCCATGATTTTGAGATTCTTTCACCTTCCATATCTAGAGAATCTATGAGAAACGTTTGTGATGAACTTGACTCCAACCTTGAAGTCTTGTTGACTCATCTGAGAGTATCTTCATTTCCATAATTCCATTAATACCTTGAACATTAAACCCTACAACCTAAAGGGAGATTCCATCACCATTAGTGATCTAGATTGGATTATTATATTATTTTTCATCTATATTAGTACTTTATGTGTGGAACAATTGGAGGGATCAACTTGCAGGGCCATTTTGGCTACTAGTCCAAATTTGGAAATTTGGGTCCAAAAAAATGTATGAAAAATTCCATATCCATTTTGAGACATATAAGAACACATTTTAATGGTCCAAAACTTAATATCTATAATTTTTATATATTCTACACAATGATACCTTTCCAATGATGCAAGAATAATCTAAATCAAAGTTCGTATGAGAAAGTTATGCCTCTCACAAGTTGACCTACCATATTGATCACCATTGTGTGAGTGGATGCCACATCATACCCCACTACTTAAACATGTGGGGATATTCTATTAGAATATAATGGATGTGCTCATTTTACCATTGAAAATATCACTATTTTCACCCAACCATAGGTTGAAGCCACCCTCCGAGCACCTTAACCTTGACAGAGAATCACTCTGGAAGCAAACCCTAGGCTAGATAGCCAAACAAAGGGTAGAACACCTTTCCCCAAGGATAGCGCAACAACAAGATCTGATCAGATAGTCCAAACCCTAGCCAAGATATAGTCCAAGCGTAACGGCTAGCTGCAGCAGCTGCAACGACAACTCTCCTCTAAATCTGTGTAGAAACTGGGTAACTGCAGTGTGCACAAGTGTTGCTCTGCAATTCTGAGACTACCTGCCAGAATGAGAACTGGCCTCCTATATTTATACTAATTCTGGCTAACTGCCTGGACCGAATTCTCATTCTGGGTATCTTTCTATTAAGTATATATTATTATTTCTAGCCGAATTCTTCTCTTGGAGGCTAATAACCTAATATAAATTATCTTCTTGAGCCGACACGTCTTCTAGGGTTATTAGCCAACTCATTAGGGTTTCTTCTTACTTCCCAGAGTATTCTATCCTTGCCAGGTTTACATGTGGAGGTAAATACCTCCCGCAACTACCATAATATCAACACTCCCTCCTAGCTAGGGAGGTATTACAGGTAATGGTATTGAGCACAAAAACATACCATTCACCCGGTAGCATCAACATAGTTGTATAGACTAGATCATGACTAGATCATGAGCACCATCATCATCATCAGTGTCATCAGCTGCATCATCGCTCAAAACCATACTCTATCTGAGTAATTAGACATGATGCTCACTTCACAAAATGATACAAGAGCCATTCTTCTAATCTAGAAGAGTA
The DNA here is from genome assembly GCA_000966675.3 of Picea glauca. Taxonomy (NCBI): domain Eukaryota; kingdom Viridiplantae; phylum Streptophyta; class Pinopsida; order Pinales; family Pinaceae; genus Picea; species Picea glauca. The sequence continues at coordinate 67,020 of JZKD02S1104581.1, forward strand.
AATGCTATGAACCATTTTCCATCTGGGAAATCTCTGTCCTTTGATTATCCATCTAACTAATAATCATTTCCAATATTGATAATAGTCTTCAAGGCAATTGAAACAAAAATATAACACAACTGTGTCTATCCATCTTAGTACATAGCTACAATCTAGTGGTACACTACCACACCAAGTAACACACAAGTACTTGATCAACAACGTATAGTCACAAACAATTGAACACATCCACCACAGTAGTATACATCTACTGTCATACAGTCTTCATAACAATCATCTGATATCAACCTGCACAAAAACAATGTTATAATGTAAACTTAATCATCTGGGCCAATATTTCACTCACATCTATGAGATCTGAAAGAATATCTTCCCTTAGAGTAGAACAATGAGATATCTGGACTATTCTTCTCAAGCAAGGAAGAATAATTGTCATGTTTTCTGAACCTGGACCATTCCCCACCCTGGTCCATTCTTCCTACACTAATCAAAGTGCACCCTAGAGAGAATGTATAAAACCTAAGGAATGCATGTCCCTGATTGTTGAGCCTGGACCATTCCCCACCCTGGGCCATTGTTCCTACACTAATCAAAGTGCACCTTGGAGAGAATGTATAAACCCTAAGGAATGCATGTCCCTAATTGTTGATCCTGGACCATTCCCCACCCTAGGCCATTCTTCCTACACTAATCAAAGTGCACCCTGGAGAGACTATATAAACACTAAGGAATGACTATCCAGACCATTTCCTCTGTTAACCACAAGAGGAAAATACTGTCCTACATCAACCTCCAAAAATGGACCATTCCTCATGTTAACCACAATGAGAAATTGTTGTCCGATGAGGTGGGCCAATCTTCTTGAGTAACCCTCAAGAAGAGAGACTTCCCTAGACCAGTCCCCATGTTAACCACAATGGGAAGTCGATGTCTATGATACATCAGCAATTTGGACCATTTCCCATGTTAACCACAATGGGAAATTGTTGTCCATTAGAAATCTCAATCCACTTTCTGAACAAGAAAGAATTTGTCCAAGCGGGACTATTTTTCAATGAATGTCTTCAATAATATTTTTAGTGCTCCCTCCCAACCCGGGAGGCATATCTTCCTTTTTCAATAAGGAATTCGTCTCCACAAGATCCAACTTGAGTACGCAAACTCTTTCATCTTTTACCAAAATGTCTTCTCATCTTCTCATCCGTGGAGATATGTATTGGAGAACCACTTTCTTCTTTCTGGACTTCATCACAGATAATGTAATCCTTGATTTCAAATGTACTTCGGTCTGGAACACTGGTTTTATCTGAAGGCTTCATGTAGCTCTAATAAATAGAGTATATCTTTGTTGGAAAACTAGAACATATGCATGTGGCACTTCTTTTATCATCATGAGATCTAATCTACTGAGTAATCATCTTGATACAATATCTCTGTTATAGAAAATCTTCACCACGCTTCTGCTATGCACTGGAGGTTCTCCATCGAGTTATCTTTTTCCATCTGCATGCAAGGGTCTCTTTTTGGTATGCCTCAAAGTCTTAAGGTTTCTCTTCATACGCTCTTTGTTCAATTCTTTTGGAGAGTAGTATTTGCATTTATCTGATATAGAACTCCAACTCATGGATGTTGCGGATGATATAATGACTCACGTATAGATATGTCTGGTGTACTGGAACACGTAATCATCATAGTCTTATCCCTCCATCTAGGATAACCTCTAGTTCTTTATCTCACAATTCTTTCATTCATAAGTATTTCATACAATGTTCTTCATCACGAATTTTAGTTCCTCTGCTTGATTGCTTTTATTGAGTTCATATCAGGCTGGTAATCTTGTGATTCTTAATATAATGACTGGTTGTTCTGGCTTCTCTTTCTTTCTTGGAATCTTCATGTTCTTCCTGATATTTTTCTTTAGCTCTTGGGTCCATGGAGTTTCTTATAGATTTCATGCCCTAAATATTTCATTTCTTTCTTTCATCATAGGATCACAGATGTGGATGGACAAACAAGGATCTTTTAAGTCTTCTCTTCAAACAAGACTTCTTCCGCGGTTGAAATGAACATGTACTGTCTTTCATGGCTGCTACCATACTTCATCATTTTAATGGATCATAAGGTTATCTCCCTCCTAATACTTTCTTCATGTATGAGTGCATATAATCATCTCCCTATGTCTAACAGAGTTCATGCTTCTGTTTTCATCCTTATTGTCTTCTGCAATATATAATTGGCTCTCTCTGTCTAACAAATTCCACGCTTCCATCTTGTTGTCTTCTACAAAATGTTATAAGTCTTTCTGTGAATTCTTTCTGTCATTTCTTCTTCTAAGTCTCTTCATGATTGATTCGCCTTATTTCATCCTTTCATGTGTATTATCTAATGATATCAAACCTTATCTTGTATAGTTCTTCTTGGAATACATTATCTTTCAAACAAGATATGTACAAGAAATAAGAAGAGTATTGTTACCTTTAGAGGAAGAAGTCTCTTTCACCCTGCTTAGTCTTCTTTGTAGGCTCCTTTTCTTCGACAACTGATGCTTCATTTTTCTCCTTCCTTTTCCTTATCTCAAGACAATGATTCTTGTAGTGACCATACTTTAGACAGTTGAAGCATTGTATTTATGAAATGTCTTTCTCTTGATTTGGCTTCCTCCTTGAGCCAAACTTCCTTTTGTTCCTGAAGTTCTTGAATATTGTTGTGAAGGCTTGATCATCATACTTCTTTTGGGTTTTCTCTTTTGCAATGATCATTGATTCTTCTTGAGCACAGCAAGTCCAAAGTTCTTCAAATGTCGAATACTTCTTTCTTGTGTTCACGCTTGTGGCAAATGAATCCCACATCTTGGGAAGGACATTGAGTGCTATGTTTACCAATTCCTTCTTTGAAATGATCTATTCAATAGCTTGTAGTTGATCTCTTAACTAAGAGATTCTCACAAAGTATGATGTTATGTTGTCATCATCATTCATCTTCATGTCACGAAGCTCATTCTTCAAACTCATGACTTGTCCAATGTTTCTGACTGAGAAGAGGTTTGTTAGGGCATCGTACATATTCTTCGATGAGTCAAGATGGGAGATGTAGGGTATCAAGTGATATTTTATAGATTCCACTATGATACTCATGGCATTGATGTCACCGTCTTTGAGCTTCTCCATAACTGCAATGTTCTGTGGTTCCTTCTCTTTTCCTTCTTCAAACATTGGTTCCACGATATTTCCTTTCATGATATCCAACACTTTATTCTTGGCAAGGATGATGTCAATCCTTGTCTTCCACGATCTGAAGTTAGAGGCTCCATATAACTTGTTCTCTAACTTCATAGAATAAGTCATGGCTGCTTTGACTTGGTCAACCCTAGATTTGACTAGAAACTCAAACTTGACGTCTTGGCTTGCTGAGAGTATCATGAGATGTGAGAGGATAGGGCACACTGATCTATCCAAAAATTAGGTCAATCCCTTCTCTTAAGGTGCCTCAACGAGAGGATTAGGGTTTCTGCAACTGCTCCTGCTAGTAACCCTAGTAGCAGTGTCTTAGAAGTTTCTTCTGCTAGTAACCCTAGCGACAGTTCCTCATCGAGTTCAATATTCTAGTGGCTATGTTTCCTTCCAGCGATTAAAATGAATGAAAGAGGTGTGGGGCCATAACTTGTTATAATATAATGGATGTGCTCGTTTTACCATTGACAATATCACTATTGTCACCCAACCATAGGCTGAAGCCACCCTTTGAGCACCTTAACCTTGACAGAGAATCACTCTGGAATAAAACCCTAGGCTAGATAGCCAAACAAAGGGTAGTGCACCTTTCCCCAAGGATAGCGCACCAACAATAGCTGATAAGATATTCCAAACCCTATCCAAGAGATAGTCCAAGAGTAACTGCTAGTTGCAGTAGCTGCAACGACAACTCTCCTCCAAACCTGCGCAGAAACTGGGCAACTACAGTGCGCACAAGTGCTGCTCTGCAATTTCGAGACTGCTTGCTAGAATGAGAACTGGCCTCCTATATTTATACTAATTCTGGCTAACTGCCTGGGCTGACATCTCATTTTGGGTATCTGTCTGTTCAGTATATATTATTATTTATGGCTAACTTCTTCTCTTGGAGGCTAATAACCTAATATAAATTATCTTCTTGAGAAGACAAGTCTTCTAGGGTTATTATCCAACTCATTAGGGTTTCTTCTTGCTTCCCGGAGTATTCTATCCTCGTCAGGTTTACACGTGGAGGTAAATACCTCTCGTAGCTACCATAATATCAACATATTCATGTAGTGGATTTTATATAACATTCTAGAATTTATAGAATAAATCAATAATTGAGGGATAATGAAGTAAATACCCTAACCCTAGATGTATTTTGGGCTATGTTAAATATCGAGCCACTGGGAGGAGAAGGGGTTCCATTCAATACTATTGTATTTTGTTCCATAGAAAATAAGAACAATTGAAAGTGGGGAATTATATAGCATAAAAGAGGGGGTTAATTTTTTGTAGTATCCTAATAGGCCACAAGTCTCAGGTAACTCCATTGATAGTTCCTTCTCTTTTGTACTTGCATTATTTCCATACTAGAGAAAAGAGAGTAGAGAAACCTCACCTTCTATATGGGTTTTATCTTGTAAGGGTTTCTTATAGAAAATATTTGTTTTTATTTGTGTATCATGTGTGATTTTATTTTATTGTTCTCTATTTTCCTCTTTTTATCTATTTCATGCACAAGTAGAAAATCGGTAACTAAATATTCTAGAATCTAAAGGAATTTTTTTTTAAATAAAAAAGGGTAGACCCTGCTATATTATAGAAGCAAAAATCTTTTGCAAAATGTACAGAGAAGTATGCCTGGAGTTACCAAAAATGCTGTCGATAATTGGAAACCAACATAGGTAAAACAGAGTAGCCTGATAAAATATAAAACCAAGTAGCAAAATAGACCTTAAACATTGTAGCATCTGTCCTGTCCGAAGGAAACCAGGACAGATGCCAACAGTCCAAATATACATAAAATAGTAACAAGGTAAACTAGGAACCAAGAGCATAAAAACCTATGTGCCAGGTGGTCTGTCGTCCTCGTCCTTCTGCCACATGAACCCAGCCAAGATTGCAAAAGCTTGAGTGCAGAGGGGACATTTCCGCTTAGCTGGCGCATTGGAGAAAGCGTCAAGGAGAATGTCCATGCTTTGTTCCATGGTGCACACCTGGAGCTCCAAATCAGACAAATGGCCACGAAAGTCAAACACAAGAGCCAGGTGCTCACTCCGGAGAAGAGACCCATGCAAGATGCCACTCGGATCCACCGTGCCCATCTCCGTTTCCACACCAACTTCGCACTCTCGCTGCTCCCCAACCACCGTTGCGCCCACCACTCCAGCTTCCTTCGCCTGAGAATCATGGCTACTAACATTGTCATCACCAGGCCATGGAATTTCTTCCACGATACAGCCGAGGATGTAGTCGTCCTGAACCGAAGTGGGGGTGCACTTCTCCTGAAGAGTCGTCGCAGTCCTTTCCACGAGCATCAAATCCTCCATGGTCGGGTCTTCCACCACAACGCAGGGTGGAAAAACCTCCTCTAGGCCAGCATCCTGCTCGTCTCGGCTGCAACCAGCGCGTGGTTCAGCTATGGTGGCGAGGAGTTCCTGCTTCTCTTCCTTTGCTTTTTTCCTGATGATGGAGGTCGCTAGAGCCAAGGCCCGCTCCAGCTGCTCTCTCCGATGCCTTTGAGCTTTGCGAGCATCCCAGGCCGCGCCACGGTGCGGTCTGCCTCTTTTCCTATCCATGGGGAGCGAGTGGAGCGAGTACAGTAAAAGACAGGTGAGCCAAGACACAATTGAATTGATTTGCAGGGCGTAGTCAGGCTTAACCTATTTTGAATCAAACGTAAAAGGACCCACCGAAAATGCTGAGAGTCTAAGCACGAAAGGAACTGGGTTGCACCATAGCGATCCAACAAGAATTGGAGCCGAGGCAGGTGCATCCCTACTCTTTCCTGTCGTGAGAGAATTCATATAACCCGAAGCCGAAACCATTTGCCAACACTTAACCTCTCCCGTCCCGAGTGCGCTGTAAATGAACGCGCGAGGGGGGCGTACCATCAACTTAAGTCTGCTGCAGAGGCCGTCCCCCATCGTTAATGTTAGCTTGTGGGTGGCGGCCCTCGGCATTTAATTCGAGGCTGAGTGCGCCTCCAGCTGTCTCCACATGGCCACGTGGCACCCCATCCGGGGAGAATCTAAAGGAATTTAAACTTCATAGGTAGATTTCAATTTTATTTATCACGTTTGTTTTGACCAACTGTTCTAGTGGATTACCCACAACAATTTATAGATCACAGTGGTATTATAATAGATTTTATTGGGGTATTCGTGGAAAGTCGCAAGGATCCATAAAATGTTTTAAGAAGAAATTTGTAGAACCCTATACATGGAAAATGATTATGTTCATAAAAACCCTCGAGATACAGCAAAAGAGAGATTTGAGAGGCTGGAAACACATGTCACCGATATGAAACACAATATGAACCTCCTCATTATGGATCTAGAAAACAAGATTAGAACATTTGAAGATGATGGAGGCTCTAAATCAGAGATTATATTGGAGGGGAAATCGAGAAATTGAGAGTTGAGGAAGACCCGAGAAAGGGATAATGGAAATAACTTGAGAAAGAGAAACTGAGTTTGAGTGCCATTAACCTTTCATGGTATTTATTCAATATGTAAGGTAAAGTGGACATAAATCCATACCAAGGTGAGATCGATTCATTAAAACTAAATCATTGGTTGTAGAAACTATAAGTTTATTTTAGCGCTAACCATTTAGATGAAGAGCAAAATATTTTATTTGTTAGAATGAAGTTATAGGGCCATGCTTTACCCTAGTGGGAAATCCATATGAAAACACTTAGGCCATAGGGTGATCCATAGTAACTATGTGGGAGGACATTAAAACTGATGCAGGAGCATCTCCCGAGACAAGCGAGCCAGCACGGAATGCAAGTGGATAGCTGGGCACACACCAGCACAATTTTTTGAATTTTCCCTTGAAGTTGATGCGCCAAATATAAATGAGATCATTTAATGAAGGAGCCTTGGTATAATGTAATCAGACCTTGAGTGCCTCACTCTCGTCTGAAGTAGATGGAGGCATTTATAGCAGTAAATGTAGGTAGATAGAATTTAATATTAGATTAGACTGTTTTAGGAAGAAAGAGGGAAACAGGATATAGACACCCTCATTGTGCATTGTAACATAATTCTATATAGATAGAATCCCGAGCATTGAGAAGAGAAGCAGAGAGCTGTGTGGAAGCACCCATGTACAATTATTTGGATTAATAGAAGAAGTTGATTCAAGTTCATGGCGTTGTGTTGTTCTCTTTGTATGTGCATTGATTGATATGCTCATGAGTATTTACTTTCTGTTATGCATTTACTTTACTTGCTAAGTATGAATGATTTCTTGCTAAGTGTTTGAAATCTGAGAAAGGAAGTAGAAGAAATGAGTTTCAATTGTTTCTCTATCTGAGCAAGGATTCCTGCAAGGAGTGCAGTTGGAGTCGTCCGCAAGGAGTGCGTTGACAGAAGGCTCAGATAGTTTAACTCTTGTTCTCATTCACCCAGAAGTGAAATTGGGTTATAGGAGCCGTGCAAGGAGTACACGGTCTAAGGAAGGTCTCAGTTATGAATCTGAGTGAAGCGTTGAAGGACTACTGTTGCAGGAGTGCGCAGGGTTGAGAGAACTCAACACTTGTAAGTGTTCGAGGATTTCCTCAAGGAGTGCATGCAAGTGTCTTTGTGGAGACTCAGAATTGTGTGAAGCTCATGAAGGATAAGGCTTCCAAGTTTGTCAAAGGAAATCACAGGGAGTTGTGCCGTGGAGCGTTTGAATAGGCGCTGCAAAGTTACGTGCAAGAGGACCAGTTTTCACAGAGGAATACTGGGTTCACCCCGTTGAAACATCAAGGAGGAGAAGATAGATGGTCAGGATCTTGTGGAGGAGATTTGCAAAATCCTGCCAGCCATTGGATTTTCCAAAGAAGCAAGGAGGTTACAGCCACGTTCAGAGTTCAAACTCTAAGGGTCATGAGTCGTTGGATCGTGGATCAGTTACCCCTCAACCGTTTGATCTGGAAGGAGTTGCACAGGGTTTAAACCCTCATGAGAAGAGTAAGAATCCCAAAGAGGCATCAGGATTCACGAGAGCAGAAGATCGGGAACTTCCATAGAGAAAACCCCGGGAAGATCGGGATCGTCCATTTGTGGAGACGCGTGGCGAATATCAAAGCGTCAGAATTACGTGGACTAGAAGCATGGGAAATCCATCATGCAAAGCTCGATGAGTTCAGACCCGTCCATCTGTTGTGACAGGTGGCAGGGGATCGAGAGTTCATTGGCATTTCGGAGTTTCAGAAGACAAGAATCTGTGACCAGGAGAACCCCAAAACGATGAAAGGATCATAGCGTAGGATCTCAAGGAGGACACATGTCGTGTGGTCACCAGATCGAGATTGTGGTCATCGGAGTTTAGGTAAGTGAAAGTTCATGGTTTTGCAAAGTAGTGAAACCCGAGGGTTGATCTGAACCGTCCATCATTTGGGACGCGTGTCAGAAATTCAAAGAGAGTCAGAAATCAACATATTGAAGATCCTGAGGGCAAGATAATCTTGCAACTTGAAATCGCAAAACGCGATATCCCGACAGGCTAGGGAAGTTGTGTGGGGCCACGGCGGAGTTGGTGACGTGGATAGGTGGCAGCCATCAGAGCCATCGGGAAAAGTCCCGACAAGGGGGTCGTCTATCGGTGTTTGGGTCATCGGGATATCGGAGATCCCGGTGACAAAGTTTTTATGCACTTTGGATTCACGAAGTTAGAAACCCCAACGAGAAGGAATATAAGGCTGTAGTCTTATAGGAAAGGGTCGTGTGGACTGAATACTTAGCCAGGTGGGGCTAAGTAAATAAGGGAGTGTATCAAGAATCGGGGATCGGTAAAGAAAGTGGCGTGGATATCACAAGAGTGGAAATCCGGATAGGAGGAACCCCGATAACAAAAAGGCCAATGTTGATTTTAAAGGAAAGAGAGACCTGCAAGAGAGAGTTGTTGTGGGCATGGAAAAATTCCCGATAGGTAATTAGAAGAACCTTTCATTTCTTTGGGCCGAGGAAGGAAGAAAGATCCTTTGAGCGGATGTGCCTAGCGGCGCGCCTGCGTCAAGTGGTATCAGAGCTTAGAAAAGCTTCTTTTCTTTCTGTAGAAGAGAAAAAGGATAATTCACCATGCCGCTAAGGAGAAGAGATAGAAAATCACCCAATCCAGAGGAGGAAAGGGAAATGTCCAGAGGAAGGGGTAGGCAAGTGCAGAATCCAGGAGTGGAAAGAGAACTGCATGACTTACGCGCTATGATTGTGGACATGGATATAAGGCAAAGGCGCAAAGCTGACGAAGGAGATATCAGTGAGTCCGAAAATGAAGATGATGTTGGACATGGAGGAGAAGAAATACCAATAGAGGATGCAGCAAATGAGTGCTTACTCAAAGTTGTTATAAGAATGGGTGCAAAGGTGAAGATGGACATTCCAGTTTATGAGGGAAATCTGGATGTAGGAGAGCTTCTAGACTGGATTAGAGATCTAGACACTTACTTCGACTATGAATATATTGAAGAGGACAAGAAAGTCAGGCATTCCATCACGAGATTAAAAGGACATGCAACCTTGTGGTGGGATGAACTACAAGCTGACAGGCGTTGCCAAGGCAAGCAAAAAATTAAGAGCTGGGACAGGATGATGGCAAAGATGAAGGAAAAATTTATTCCCAGGGACTATCAAATTTCTCTGTTCAGGAGGATGCATAACCTGAGACAGAAGCTGATGACAGTGAAGGAGTATACTGAGGAATTTTACAGGATGAATATCAGGGCAGGTCATCGTGAAAGCAATGACGAAAAAGTGGCCAGGTATATGAATGGCCTGAGATATGAGATTAAGGATGAAATGAGCATGGCAACCATCCGAACGGTGGAGGATGCTTACCAAATGGCTTTAAAGGTAGAAGAGAAGATGAGCCGTAAGTAAGGTCAGTGAGGCCGAGGCAGAAGTCAGCCTAGAGGCAAAGCAGTTACCCAGGAAAGAACCCAAAAGCCCAGGGAAGACTGGAAGAAACCTCAGACTCGGACAAAGAGAGGTGGAAGTTCGCATCGAGGGCGATACGCAGAGCAAAGAGAACAACATACTAAGCAGAGAGGAGGATATGCAGATAATAATAGATTCCCTCGTACCAGAGGTAGAGGAAGAGGAAGAGGTGGAATAATTACATGCTTCACATGTGGTAAAAATGGGCACAAGTCATTCGAGTGTCCAGAGAAAAAGGAAGATGGAGGAGAAACTCACATCGTCGAGGCACAGAGGCGAGATGTTGAGGCGGAATATGCTGAAGGCGGAATATTGCTGGTGATTCGAAAGGTCCTTTTGACACCAGAGAAAGAAGTGGAAAGTTCAGTCCAAAGGACCAGACTTTTCAGAACAGCTTGCAAAACCAAGGACAGAGCATGCAAGGTCATTGTGGGCAGTGGAAGCACAGATAATCTCGTTTCAACCGAGATGGTAGAAAAGCTGGAGCTCGAAACGAATGATCATCCAAGTCCATACAAAGTTTCATGGATACAAAAAGGACATCAGGTAAATGTCACTAAATAGTGCTTAGTTGACATTAAGAAGATTTTATGTGATGTTATTCCTATGGATGTTTGTCATCTATTGCTGGGTAGGCCATGGCATTATGATAGAAATGTGATTCATGATGGGAGGATGAACACATACACCCTGGAGAAGAATGGGAGAAATCACATGTTGCATCCAAGTAAGGATAAGGAAGTGAAACTGGAGGTAAGAAACACAGTACTTCTCATGAGTGGGAAGGAACTTCTTACATAAGTTAAGAAGAAGGAGGATCCACAATTCTTTGTGGTCAGAAAATCAAGAATTGTTCTGACTAGCACAAGAGTGGATGATTTGCCAGAAGAAGTTCAGGGACTGCTGGAAGAATTCGTTGATATTGTAGTGGATGAATTACCTCGTTTGTTGCCACCGATCAGGAGTGTGAGTCATCATATAGATCTCATACCAGGAGCCAGTTTGCCAAACAAAGCCGCGTACAGATTGACGCCACAAGAGAATGAGGAGGTTAAAAGGCAGGTCCAGGATTTATTGGATAAAGGATTAGTCAAGGAAAGCTTGAGTCTGTGTGTTGTTCCAATGGTACTCAGTCCGAAGAAGGACAGAGGCTGGAGGATGTGTACCGATTCAAGGGCGATTAACAAGATAACCATCAGGTACAGATTCCCATTTCCAAGGATGGATGATTTGATGGATTGCTAAAGTGGAGCAATTTTTTTTTCAAAGATATATTTGAAGAGTGGATATCACCAGATTCGCATGAGAGAAGGTGATGAATGGAAAACAACATTCAAGACAAATGAAGGTTTGTATGAATGTCTTGTTATTCCATTTGGCTTAACAAATGCGCCAAGTACCTTTATGAGGTTGATGAATGAAGTCTTGAAGGATTTCATCAGAAAATTTGTCATCGTATATCTCGATGATATACTGATTTTCAATAAAACGAAGGTTGAACATCTGAAGCATTTGGCCATTGTGATGAAGAAACTATAGCAGGAGAAGTTGTTGATAAACATGAAGAAATCCTCATTTATGAAGATAGAGCTCATTTATCTGGGATTTGTTATTTCGAAAAATGAGTTGAGGATGGATCCAGATAAGGTGGAAGTAATAAAAAATTGGCCATCACCGAGGAAAATATTTGAGGTGAGAAGTTTTCATGGTTTGGCTAGTTTCTACCAGAAATTCATTAGGAATTTCAGTGGAATTAGCGCAACAATGATGGATACAATGAAGAAGAGACATAAATATTTTCACTGGACTGAAGAGGCTGAGAAGAATTTCAATTTGTTGAAATGGAAGATTACAGAACAACCCATTCTAGTGTTGCCGTATTTTCAAAAGATATTTTAGGTAAAATGTGATGCAAGCGGGTTTGCAATAGAAGCAGTCTTAAGTCAAGATGATAGGCCAATTGCATATTTCAGTGAGAAGCTGAATGAAGCGAAGGTGAAGTATTCCACATATGAAAAGAATTTTTATGCCATCATCTAGGCATTGAAGAAATGGAGGCACTATTTGATTCCGAAGGAATTTGTTTTATATAGTGATAACCATGCATTGCAGTTTGTGACTCAATAGGAAAAGTTGAATCAAAGGAAATGTTTGCTGATGCAGGAGTTCAAAGTCCGGACGTTAGGCTTTGATGATCTCAGAGACATGTATGCAGATGACCAGGATTTTAAGGAGGCGTATGAAGCAGCTGAGAATCCAGTTCTCAGAGATAGAAGCCCTTGGACAGACTATATGATCCAAGATGGATTATTGTTCAGAGGCAATCGGTTGTGTATTCCAAATTGTTCCATGAGGGAGAATCTGTTGAAGGAGAAACACAACGGAGGATTGGCAGGACATTTTGGTCATGACAAGACATTCGCGAAGCTGAACGAGTCATACTTTTGGCCAGGGATGCGAGCAGAGGTCAAAAGGTTTGTAGACAGATGTAGAATTTTCCAGCATTCAAAGGGAAGGAAGCAGAATGCGGGTTTTTCTCAACCATTGCCCATACCTGAGAGGTCGTGGGATGAAATTAGCATGGATTTCATATTGGGATTGCCAAGGACGCAACGAGGATTTGATTCGATCTTCGTGGTATTGGATAGATTTTCCAAGATGGCACATTTTATCCTATGTTAGAAAACTAGTGACGCGATGCACATCGCGAATCTGTTTTTCAAAGAAGTCATTCGACTTCACGGCTTACCAAGAAGTATTGTTTCGGACATGGATACAAAGTTCTTAGGACACTTTTGGAGGACATTATGGAAGAAGCTATGGACTAACTTGTTGTTTAGTTCATCTTATCATCCGCAGACAGATGGACAGACAGAAGCGGTAAACAAAAGTTTGGGAGACTTATTGAGAAGCTTGGTGATAAAGCACCACAGTAGTTGGGATAATATATTTCCACAGGAAGAGTTTGCTTACAATGAATCTGTTAACAGGAGAACAGGACAGATTCCATTCCATATTATATATGGCACGCAGTTGAGAGGAGTTTTTGAATTGAGAGATTCAGAGAAGACTGCTACTAGGAGCGCTAGTGCAGAAGAATTTGTTGAGGCAATGAAAGAACTTCACAGCCAGGTGAAGGAGCAGTTGCTGAAATCAAGCCAAGAATATAAGCACAGAGCCGATCAGCATAGAAGACAACTTCAGTTTGAGGTTGTTGACTTGATTCCGGCGCACTTGAGAAGAGAAAGGTTCCCGAGAGGAACATACAATAAATTGAAGATGAAGAAAATCGGACCATGCAAGGTCTTGAGGAAAATTGGAGAGAATGCTTATGAGATTGAATTGCTCGATGGGATCGGAATTTCTCTGATATTCAATATCTCAGATTTGTACCCATACAAAGCTGGAGAAGCAGGAACAAGTGATGAACAGTCAGAGGTTCAGTGGAAAAAGTAGATTCCAGTTGCAGAGAAACCACAGATGGAACAGATACTGGATAAACGAGTGGGTAAGAGGACCAGAAGGAAACAATATTTTCAATATTTGGTCAAGTGGAAGGACCATCCAGTTGCAGACGCCAGCTGGGAGACTGAAGCAGAGATACAGAAGCATGAACATACCGTGCAGGAGCTCATCGACAGGAGCCCATGCAAATTTTCAAGTGAGGGAGTATGATGCAGGAGCATCTCCCGAGACAAGCGATCGAGCATAGAATGCAAGTGGATAGCTGGGCACACGCCAACACAAATTTTTGAATTTTCCCTTGAAGTTGATGCGCCAAATATAAATGAGATCATTTAATGAAGGCACCTTGGTATAATGTAATCATACCTTGAGAGCCCCACTCTCGTCTGAAGTAGATGGAGGCATTTATAGCAACAAATGTAGGTAGATAGAATTTAATATTAGATTAGATAGTTTTAGGAAGAAAGAGGGAAACAGGATATAGACACCCTCATTGTGCATTGTAACATAATTCTAGATAGATAGAATCCTGAGCATTGAGAAGAGAAGTAGAGAGTTGTGTGGAAGCACCCATGTACAGTTATTTGGATTAATAGAAGAAGTTGATTCAAGTTCATGGCGTTGTGTTGTTCTCTGTGTATGTGCGTTGATTGATATGCTCATGAGTATTTACTTCCTGTTATGCATTTGATTTACATGCTAAGTATGAATGATTTCTTGCTGAGTGTTTGAAATCTGAGAAAGGAAGTAGAAGAAATGAGTTTCAATTGTTTCTCTATCTGAGAAAGAATTCCTATAAGGAGTGCAGTTGGAGTCGTCCGCAAGGAGTGCGTTGACAGAAGGATCAGATAGTTTAAATCTTGTTCTCGTTCACCGAGAAGTGAAATTGGGTTATAGGAGACGTGCAAGGAGTGCACAGGCTAAGGAAGGTCTCAGTTGTGAATCTGAGTGAAGCGTTGAAGGACTGCTGCTGCAGGAGTGCGCAGGGTCGAGAGAACTCAACACTTGTAAGTGTTCGAGGATTGTCGTAAGGAGTGCGCACAAGGGTCTTCGTGGAGACTCAGAATTGTGTGAAGCTCAGGAAGGATAAGGCTTCCAAGTTCGTCGAAGCAAAGCACAAGGAGTTGTGACATGGAGCGTTTGAACAGGCGCTGCAAAGTTACGTGAAAGAGGACCATTTTTCACAGAGGAATATTGGGTTCACCCCGTTGAAACATCAAGGAGGAGAAGATAGACGATCAGGATCTTGTGGAGGAGATTTGCAAAATCCGGTCGGCCATTGGATTTTCCAAAGAAGCAAGGAGGTTACGGCTGTGTTCGGAGTTCAAACTCTTATGGTCGTGAGCCGTTGGATCGTGGATCAGTTACCCGTCAACCATCTGATCTGGCAGGAGTTGCACAGGGTTTAAACCCTCATGAGAAGAGTAAGAATCCCAAAGAGGCATCAGGAGGTACAATTGAACAGGGCAGCCCAAAAGCATTATTGCTAAGCAGTAAAGAATTTTTACAACATATTGAAGATGAGAAGGTGAGTTTTACTATGATTTGTAAACCAAGGGTTGTACTTACAAATATTGATATTGCATATTTACCTCTTGAAGTTTAGGAAATGTTACATGAATTCAGTGAAATAGTGGTGGATGATATACGAAATGAACTACCACCTAAGAGGAGTATAAGTCATCACATTGACTTCATACTGGGAGTAATCCTTCCAAATAAGGCTTCATATAGGATTAAACCTAAGTAGAATGAGGAAATCAGAAAGAAGATCCAAGGGTTATTAGACAAAGGGGTGATAAAAGAGAGTTTGAGTCCATGTGATGTGCCTACATTACTTGGCCCCAAAAAATATGGAGAGTGGAAGATGTGTACAGACTCTAGATAAATAAATAAAATCACGATCAGCTATAGATTTCCATTTCCTCAGATGGATGACATGATGGAATACTTGAGTGGAGCCACTTATTTCTCCAAGATTGAATTGAAGAGTGGTTACCATCAAATCAAAATTGAAGAAGAAGATGAGTGGAAGACAACCTTCAAGATCAATGATGGATTGTATGAGTGTCTTGTCATGCCATTTGGATTGTTGAATGCACCTAGAAAATTCATGAGGTTGATGAACGAAGTTATGAAGGAGTTTATTGGTAAGTTTTCCATTGTTTGCTTGGATGATATCTTAGTTTACAGTAAAAAAAAAAAGAACACTTGAGGCATTTAAGATATGTTTTAGAAAAAGAGCAAGAGGAAAAATTGTTAGTGAAGGTGACAAAGTGTTATTTTATGAAGTCAGAACTAGTGTATTTGGGGTTTGTCATTTCAAAGTATGGATTGAAAATTGACCGAGATGAGGTAGAGGCAATTGTAAATTGGATTTCACCTAAAAATATCTTCGAGGTTAGGAGTTTTCATGGCTTATAGATTTTATAGAAAGTTCATCATGAATTTTAGCGATATTTGTGCACCTATCATAAATACTATCAAAAATGATAGGAAACCATTTTATTGTCCATTTTATTGGAAAGCAAAGGTTGAAAGAAGTTTTTCAGTTGTTGAAGAACAAGATTATAGAGAAACCAATATTGAATTTTCCTGATTTTAATTATTTTTTCCAAGTCAAATGCAATCTTAATGGATCAACCATTAGAGTTGTATTGAGCCAAGAAGACATGCTTATTTCCTAATTCAATGAGAAACTCAATGAATCAAAACATAAATAATCATCCTATGACAAAAAGTTTTATGTTCTGGTTCAATCCATAAAGCATTGGAGGCATTACCTAATTCCTAAAGAGTTTGTGTTGTTCTCAGATAATTCTGCATTACAGTTTATAATGAAACAACATAAGTTGAATCATAAGCATGAAAAATGGGTAGAATTCTTGCAAGGTTTTACTTTTGTATTGAAGCATATTAGTGGTCAAGAAAACAAGGTAGTTGATTCTTTGAGTAGAAGGAGTTTAATCATGAAAGAGAGTCAATTCCAAGTCGTAGGATTTGATTATTTGAAGGATTTATATGAAACTGATGTAGACTTACAAAATGAATTTGAAGCATGTCAAAATACTATGAATAGAGATAGTAGCCCATGGAGTGATTTTATGTTGCAATATGGTTTATTGTTTAAGAATAATCAACTGTGTGTTGCTAATTGCTCTATGAGAGAGAATTTGATACATGAAAATCACAATGGAGGGTTGGTAGGACACTTTGTAGTTGAGAAAACATATGAACAGCTGAATCATTTCTACTTTTGGCCAAATATTAGAGAACATGTGCAGAAGTATGTGAGAAAATGCAGGGTGTGTCAGCATGCAAAAGGGAGGATTCAAAACACTGGGCTTTACACTCCTTTAACAATTCCTAATAGACCACGGGACTCTGCAATTATGGGATTTTTTTTCCTTTTTCCAAGAACTCATAGGGGTAATGCTTCCATATTAGTAGTTGTTGACAGGTTTACAAAAATGGCACATTGTATTCCTTATTACAAGACTAGTGATTCTACACATGTGGCTAACTTGTTTTTTAATGAAGTTGTGAGATTGCATGGTTTTCCTAAGAGTATAAGTTTAGACAGGGATACCAGGTTTACAGGCTACTTTTGGAGGACTTTGTGGAAGAAACTTGGAACCAAACTAAACTTTAGTTCATATTGTCACCCATAGTCTGATGGGAAGAAAAAAGTAGTGAAAATAAGTCTAGGGAACATATTGAGGATCTTAGTAGGAGGGAATCCTAGAAACTGGAATCGTGTATTGGCTGAAGCTGAATTTTCCTACAATGATTCACCAAATAGGAGTATTGTAATGACTCCATTTCATATTTTTTATGGAATGCACCCTAGAGGTGTTAGTGAGCTACGATATTTAGGCAAGCTTGAACAAAGAAGTGCATATGGAGAGGAATTTGAAACTTCCATTAGTTAAATACATGAGAAGGTTAAGCAAACGTTATAGGACAATGACCATAAGTACAAGATGAAGGAATATCTAAAAAAAAAATGAGGTGAACTATGAAGTTGGTGACATGGTTTTGGCTCACCTAAGGAAGGAAATATTCCCCAGAGAAGAGTACAACAAGATGAATTTGAATAAAATAGGTCCATGCAGAGTTCTTAGGAGGTTTTCAACAAATTCTTATGAACTTGAGCTACCTACAAGAATTGATATCTCACCTATTTTTAATGTTGCATATCTTTATCTTTCTAAAGCTAGAGATGAGGAACAGTCTTCATATAATGTGGACATTGAAGAAATCAGTGAAGTACAGTGGTTGAAGAAAATTCCTATGGAAAAGTATTTGGAAGTTGAGATGAACTTAGATACAAAATTTGCAAAGAAAACCATGGGAAAATAATATTTAGAGTAATTGGTAAAGTGGAAGGATCATCCAATAAATGATTCTACTTGGATGAATATTGCAGAGTTACATAAAATTGGATGTTCTTTAGAATAATTTATGAGCAGGATCTCATAAAATTTTGTCCCTTGGGATTTTGATGCAGGGGCATCAAGACCACAAGGAAAAAAATGACCAGCTAGAGTTACTTTTGACCTTGGAGAACAAAAATTTTACTACGGGAGTGGGTTTCTGAATCTTAGGAGCATATCATTTTTTTTTTTTTTTTTTGAATAATTAGACAAGTGTTTTAGTGTTGAGACATCCTAGGAGTAGATCATATTAGTTTTGAATCTTCGTTTGATGAGATCATGGTTTTGGAGTTGTTTTTCTATTGAGAATATTTAGGAAATATGTCAAGTTTAGTTTTCTTGATTCCCTCATTCGAGGAAGAGAGGGAATACCTTTGTTTTATGTATTCATTGAGTCATTCATTGTAAAAATTATACTGGATGTGGAGTGAATAGAAAAAATGATTTTTCTATTTTTTGCACGAACTGTAGGTTGAGAGATCTCTTTACATTTTCCAATATGTGTCTAGAATGATTTCTGTGTGTTTGAGAGATCATTGAGTAACCTGGAGGTTCGATTTGAATAAGTGAATGGTGAACTGCATCAAGTCTATCAATTAAATACACATGTAAATTCGTAAGTGTTTTAATTTCATTGTGTGTTGGAATCAAATCATAGAGAATTTGTTTTGTATGAAAGGTTGTTTGAAAATTAATCAAAGGATGAATAACTCCGCTAAAATAGTGAAAAGAGGGACATAGTTCTCTTGTTTCGTTTCTTGTTTTGATAAACCATACAAATAATAGAGTAGGGCCATTGGCCATTGTTGAGCGATTGTATTTATGCAAGGAACAATCGACGCTCCATATAGACTCGATGAGGTAGTAAGAATAATTCCAAATGATCTAAAAGTAGAGTTGAGTGTGTTTTGTTGAGTTATGACTAAAAGAAAGAAGGCAGAGTATTATGGTGTCCAAGCTACAATAATTTGTAATGACATGAAATCTAATAACTATTGCAATAAACTGGGTGAGTTTTGAAACACGGATAAATAGAGGCTCATTGAAGGTCTTTTATTGATTCTCCTCAGACCCGCATCATCACCTAAGAGGGAAGTAGAGCATGAAATCCAATTATTTATAGACTCCCCCTTGTTGAATATTTGTCTATATAGAAATTCCATTCAGGAAACAAATGAAGTAAAGAAGCAGATGCAATAGTTTTTGGAGCATGGTGTGATTCGACCAAACAACTCACCTTCTAGGTCACCCATAATAATTGTGCCCAAGAAGGATGGGACTTGGAGAATGTGTATTGATTACAGGGCATTGAACAAGATTACACTAAAGAATTTGTACCATATACCCATGATCGATAATTTGTTGGACTAGTTGCAGCATGCCAAGTACTTCACTAACATGGATTTGAAATTAGGATATCACCAAGTACGATTCAAATAACAAGCTACCTGGAAGACTTCCTTCAAGACAAGGTAAGGTTTGTGTGAGTGTCTTGTTATTCCATTTGGTTTATGTAACACACCAGGTACATTTATGAGACTGATGAATGATGATTTACACCTTTATCAAGATTCATTTATTTCTCTATATTTGGATGATATATTTTTTTATAGTGCTACCTAGGAGGTTCACATCTCACATCTTATGTGGGTGTTAGAGACCCTAAAGAAGCACCATTTGTTGGCCAATCTCAAGAAATATCAATTTTCTCAACACTCTTTAGTGTATCTTGAGTATTTGATCGGTGGAGGCGAGCTCAAGATCGATCCCGCCAATATGGAGGCCATAGTGAAATTCCAAGTTCGACAACTGTCACTAAAGTTAGGATCTTTGTTGGAATAGAAAAGTACTTGCGAAAGTTTATACCTTCATTTTTAGTAGTATTTTCACCACTCCACACTATAACAATGATTCGTATGAGTTTCAAGTCAGGGAAGAATCAACATAAGGATTTCGATGATCTAAAAATAAATATTAGTCAAGAACTAGTTCTCTCACTACCAAACTTGCACAAGCCCTTCAAAGTGGAGATAGATGCAAGTGGGTATGCAATGAGAAAAATCCTAATGTAGGGAGGAAGGCCTTTCCACTATCATTATGAATTATTTCATGGGTGGTACTCAACTACCCTACCTACAACAAGGATCTTTATGCCTTAGTAAAAATTGTCAAAAAGTGGAAGCACTATCTGATGGGAAAGGAGACCATCATCCAAAAACATCACCAACCACTCCTGTATTTGTAGGCCCATAGTAATTTAAAACAAACCATTCACTTCAAATGGATGGGGTTCTTACAAAAGTTTCATTTGGTCATAAATTATAATAAGTGTAGCATAAACAAGTTGACATACATGCTTTGACCTCCACCCACATCCAATATTACAACTTTGGGAACTCTGATGCACATGTAGCCTTTTATCCATGATGCATAGAAAGATTATGAGTATTTCAAGGAGGTGTTTCGGTAGCTACATGGTCAAATTCATATAGAATAAGGTGACAACAAGGTTGAGTATCATTTCCAGAATGGTATACTCTACAAGTTCGACAAGATTTGTGTCCCTAAAGGTGAATTGTTGCAACTTATTAGAGAGGCTCACACATCCAAGGTTGTAGGACGTTTTGGTGTTGAGAAGTCAATTTCCAACTTACAAAGGTATGTGCATTGGCCCAAATATTTTAGAGGATGTATACTTTGATGTACCAACAAGCCCAGTAATAGGAAGCAAGTTCTATACCATCCCTTACCTGTACCCATTTGACCTTGGGAAAGTATTTCCATAGATTTTGTGAGAGGTTTACTAACAACCAAGAAGGGAAATGAAAATCTATTTGTTGTATTTGATAGGTTCAAAAAAATTAGCATTCTCATGCCTTGTAAAAGGACCATCAAGGGACATGAAGAAACAAACTTGTTCTTTGAATAGGTCTGGGTGCACTTTAGGATACTAAGGAGCATCATCTTATATAGGGACACCAAATTTCTTGGTGCCTTCTAGATTACATTGTGGGAGAAGATGGACACTAATATCAAGAGGTCCACAACATTCTATCCACATATAGATGGGAAGAGGAACGTAGTCAAAAGGACTTTGGTGCAACTTTTAATGGGTTACAATCAGAAGCATCCGAAGACTTGGGTTAAAAATATAATTTATATACAACACTCTTATAATAGAGTAGTCCACACTTCTACTGGTAAGTCACCTTTTGAAGCTTTCTTTGGATATTTTCCACTGTCACCCTTAGATGTTGTATATGGACAACAAGGAGGAGTGAGGAAGGAACTCACAGGGGATGCATTAAAAGTAGAAAAAAATGTTGAGAAGATCAGTCATATCCATTTGGAAGTACAAGAGACACTGAAGAAGTCAGAGGAAAAACACAAGGCTAGAAATGACCAACATACAACATAGAGAACATTTAGAGTGGGAGATAGAGTATGGTTATAATTGAATAAGGAAAAACTACAAGGTCCCGGTAAAAATATCAAGGCTATGTGGTATGGTCATTTTGAGGTATTGGAAAATGTGGGATATAATACCTATAAATTCATTCTACCCCCATACATGCATATTTACACAGTAGTCAATGTGGAGAATCTCAAACTCTATGAGCATTCCATGTTAGATCA
>JZKD02S1104581.1:95150-138575 GCA_000966675.3 Picea glauca
CTGTGAAATAGCTCTTAGGATTATAGCATCTCTTACTCTTTTGTCCATTATTATCTCACTTGTACCATGTTTGCTACTTGATTGGTTGCTGATTGAGGATGTTTGCTTGCTAGTTCTTCCTTTTTTTTCTTTCTTCTATCAATAACAGAGATATGTTTATCTTTGAAATAGTTCTTAGGATTATAGCATCTCTTACTCTTTTGTCTATTATTATCTCACTTGGCATAGTATATAATTCTTAATATATTATGATTTTTATTTTATTGTTTTTTTTTTCATGTTTTTTTTTGAAATAGTGCTTAAGATTAGAGTCTTTTAGTCTTTTGTCTATTATTATCTCACTGGGTTACAGTATATAAGTTTTAATATACTATGATTTTTATCTTATTTAATTTTTTTTATTGGTGCATATAATTAATAAATTGAGTTGTTTTTTATTTGATTTGATTGTTGGGTTACAGTATATAAGTTTTAATATACTATGATTTTTATCTTATTGATTTTTTTTTTTATTGGTGCATATAATTAATAAATTGAGTTGTTTTTTATTTGATTTGATTGTTGGGTGAGTATGTCTAGATTTTCTTTTTTTTTAATAAAATTATTAAATATTATAAGATTATTTTTTTTTTGATTAATTGGTTGAGGGGTGAGTATGCTTATGCATTGTATTATTGTGTTTTTTCTTAGTGGATTGCATTCATTATGAGATAAGTTTGTTTATTCTAAATTTTTATAATATTTTGAAATGTTTTTATAATTAATTAGTTTTGCTTGAATATAGATATTTTGATTAATTGGTTGAGAGGTGAGTATGCTTCTGCACAGTATTATTGTGTTTCTTCTTAGTAAATTGCATTAATTATGAGATAAGTTTTCTTATTCAGTATATTTATAACATTTTGAAATAGTTTTTTCAATTAATTAATTTTATTTGAATATAGATATTTTGATTAATTGGTTGAGAGGTGAGTATGCTTTTGTAATGTATTATTATGTTTCTTTTTAGTGAATTGCATTGATCATGATAAAAGTTTGCTTATCCAATATCTTTATAACATTTTGAAATAGTTTTTATAATTAATTAGTTTTTCTTAAATATAAATATTTTGATTAATTGATTAAAAGGTGAGTATGTTTGTTCACTGTATTATTGTGTTTTTCTTAATGAATTGCATTGATTAAGAAATAAGTTTGCTTATTCCATGTCTAATAGTTTTTATAATTAATTAATTTTAATAGTTTTTATAATTAATTAATTTTGATTGAATATAGATATTTTTATAAGATTTTGAAACAACTTTTATAATTAATCAGTTTTCAAGGTGAATACACTTTCTTGCTTAAAAACCTAACTTTTACCACTATGAAATCTCCTCCATTTATCATGTATATTGCAGGGGTTGGATTTCGTGGTCTCCCACGCCAAAAGTTATGGCATCAAGCTGATACTGAGCTTCGTAAACAACTACAAAGATTTTGGAGGAAGGGCACAATACGTTCAGTGGGGACGCAATGCAGGGATAAATATCAGGTCTGATGACGATTTCTACACTAATCCCACTGTGAAAGGTTACTACAAGAACCATGTTAAGACTGTAATGACGAGAGTGAATAGTATCAGTGGAATTGCTTACAAGGACGACCCAACAATATTTTCATGGGAGCTCATGAATGAACCCCGCTGCCAAATCGACCCTTCCGGAAGGACTTTGCAGGTCGAAATATAAATTTATACCTTCAATGTGATTCATTGAATGCATTCATCAGACTTTCCCAGCATAATCTTAAACTGTATACTTACAGGGATGGATAGAGGAAATGGCGGCCTACGTGAAATCAATTGATAGCAACCACCTTCTTGAAGCAGGCATGGAAGGATTCTATGGCGAGTCGACCCCTGAAAGAAAGCAGTACAATCCAGGCGGTTATGAATTTGGAACAGACTTCATCACTAGCAATCAAATTCCAGGAATTGATTTTGCAACTGTTCATGCCTATCCAGATCAGTGGTATTGAACTTTCCTATATTTTATATACATGAATAAATGAACTAATGCTCTAGCCGATATTTCAATTAAATGACTTGTCAAAACTAACATGCCTCATTACGCTGTTGGCTCAACAGGCTGGCTGGAGCCGATGAAAATGCACAGCTTTCCTTCTTGAATAAATGGATGCAAATCCATTTGGATGATGCGGAAAGAGTCCTAAACAAACCAGTACTATTTGCTGAATTCGGGGAATCATATAAAGACCCAGGTTATACCACGGCTCGGAGGGACACGTTTTTTAATACTGTCTATAACAATATTTATAGAGCTGTGAGAAGTGGAAAAGCAGGGGGAGGAGGCCTATTCTGGCAGTTGATGGTAGAAGGGATGAATTCCTTTGCAGATGGCTATGATATTGTATTGTCCCAAAATCCATCCATAGCAGCTATTATCTCTTCGCAATCCCATCGAATCCTGAATACCACCATGTTTAGGTCAGAAAGGAGCATGCGCCAATAGCCAACGGTCCTAACTCACAATCTGGCAAATTTACGACCAAAATAATAACATATTTGTATTTATTTATCCTAGCTTAGCTTCGTCGAGAAACAGGGTAGTTTGCCATATTTATGAATGAGAGCATATATGCACTTTAGTTTTTTTATGTAATAAGTATTTATACATCAAAAGAAATAAATATTAAAATATATTTCGAAAATGATTATGGATTTTATTTATTACAATATCATGAATTTATATCAATTTATTTCCATATATAATTTTATATTACATATATGCACTTTAGTTTTTTGATGTAATACATATTTATACATCAAAAGTTTTTTGATGTAATACATATTTATACATTAAAAGAAATAAATATTAAAATATATTTCGAAAATGATTATGGATTTTATTTATTACAATATCATGAATTTATATCAATTTATTTCAATATATAATTTTATATTACATATATGCACTTTAGTTTTTTGATGTAATACATATTTATACATCAAAAGAAATAAATATTAAAATATATTTCGAAAATGATTATAGATTTTATTTATTACAATATCATGAATTTATATCAATTTATTTCAATATATAATTTTATATTATATATGTATTATTAAATAAGAAATCTATTTTTAGATTCATTTTTTTTATTCACCATCAATTTTGGATATATGTTAATTAATGTTGATGTTTTTTAATCATATTTTTAATATATTTCATATATTTTTTAAATTTGAAGAAGTAATTATAAAATTAATGTGTTTTTAGATAAAAAAATTAAATTGTAACCTGGGTAGTATCTAGTTTTATATAGTTTCAGCAATGACAATATATATAATATTAATTTTTTTGATATCTACTAATTAACTTGAAATCTTCTTTTGATTCTATAGTAAAAGCTAAGAGTATTTGTAACTCATCATCAAATTTATGATCAAAATAATAACATGATAGTTTGACTATATACATGAGCATAGATACACTTCAATTTTTAATGTAATAAGTATAAAAATTGAAAATTTTACTTATTAAAAGTTTATGAATTTCTATCAATTTATTTCAATATATCATTTTATATTTATTATTATAAGAAATTAAATTTTAAATTGAATTTATTAAAATCCAATTAGTATATATGTATTAATTTTGAAAATTTTTCATTAAATTCAATTAGTATATATACATTAATTTTGAAATTTTTTCATCTCCTATATATTATATGTATCAATTTTGGATCTAAGTTAATTAATGTTGATGTTTGTTTTTATGATATTTTGAATATATTTAATATAATAATAAAGAGAAAGTTGATTTTTGAGATTGGAAGAAGTAGCTATAATATTAGTGGTTTTTAGGTAAAAGGTTGGATTGTAACTGAGATAACATTTTGTTTCATGTAGTTTCATCCATGACAATACATGATATTGACTTTCTTATACATAGTATTTAGGTTGAAATTGTCTTTTGGTCTTAGAGTAATTTGCTAAGAGATGGTTTTTCTTAGACATAAGGAAAGAGGTTAATGACCCAAAAACTAGAGGCATGTAATAAAAACTAAAGTCTACCCTTTTAGAAACCATCAATGAGTTATTTCAAGTAGCATAGTTTTCCTTAAATAACAATGATGAGACACCTCACATTCTTGAATAACAATCAATAATAACTTTTCTCGCCCTTAATTTGTTTTTCAGTGTTATTCTATTATGAATCAAGTGAAACTTTCGATTACATATGGATCATACGTGTAATGATTGCATTGAAATAACAAAATAAGACTGTAAACAATTCTTATTCTATCCTAGATTTCTTCATAAAGTAAAATATCTACATAATACAAATTATGTCGATTACAAAAATATAAAAAAAAGTGCATCTATAGTGATAAGTCTTAGAAAATATAGAATTTATCTGTTGAGACAAAAGATCCTTCGAGATAGCAGATCCTTCGAGACAACAAATCCTTCGACAGATTCTTCATAAAAGAGCAACCAATAGTTTTCTTTAAATCCTTCTTTGATAAGGAGTTAGCTTATGTGTTGAACTTCCTGTGAACATGCATAAATTTGATAGAAACAAATTTGTCATTTAATCTCCCTATCTTGTCGTTCCAAGAATTGAGATATAGTAGATTCAAATTGGATTTTGTATTTATCCGATCAATAGTGACCTTTGAGTCTCCAACAACCATCAACTTTTTAATGGAAAGTATAGAAGAAAGTAGTAATAGGCCCCATAATCTGAGTAGTTCAGCTTTCATATTATTTCCATTGCCTCCTGCAAAATAAGCTCTAACAAGGTGGTCTGAAGTGATTTTCAAGTAAATTCCAATGCCACAGACATTGTCAACAGTTGCGCCATCAAAAAAAACTATTGGAGTATCATCAAAGAAGATTGGATTTAAAATATATTCATATTTGTCCTCATGTGCAATATTTGTGTGTTCTTTAATTGAAAGGATAATTTTAGAGATTATCCTAAAATCCTACCTGTTCCAATTTTCTAATAAAATTTTATTTCTGAATTTCCATATTCCCCATATCACCAAGAAAGAATATGTCTCATTTTTGGAAATTGTAAGAACCAAATCTTCAAGTTTTCCTCTATAGAGGAACAATTCGAGTCTCCTGTAATCTTTAAAGATTTCATAACTTCACACCAAATATTTTGAGTTGTATTACAATCCACAAAAAGATGAGTTGTCGATTCTTCATCTCTTAGACATAGACTACAAACCGATGGTCCAATACCTCCTCTCTTTTTAAAATTCACGCCAAAAAGAATGCAATCCTTCAAACACAACCACATAAAGCAAATAATCTTGACTATGTTTACTTTCCGAATAACTTTGTACCACCATCTATTTTCATTCATAATATTTAAGAAAGAAATGGAATGATATGCTAAATTAGTTGGTATATCACCCGTCGATATGTTCCAAGAACAAACAATCTTGTCAATTGAATTATTTAATTGGATATCACTGCTCCTTAACATTGTAACAAAATCATCTCATTATGTTTTCATCCCACCGGCCAGTCCAAGCTAGTTTGACTCGTACCATCTTTGGTTTAATCCAAATTCGACTAGGATAGCTTGTTGTGCTAAGGAAAATATATTTAAACTATTTAAGTCTTGGATTAATGGACCTGACATTTTAAAAGAATATTTACATCCAATAAAAGGATCAAAATATAGTATAATTTGTTTACAAGAACCGATTGACCAGGCCAGCCATATTTTGATGAGAGGAAAGGAAAATATATAATTTTTCCAGATGATAGAAGCTCCCGAGAATTTTTGATCCTCTCTTCGAAGCCAAGATATTATGTCCAGACCTTTTAAATATTTCTTGCTTAGAATTGAGTTCCACAGAAATTTCCAAAATAATCCTCTTCAGTAAGACTTTGCAGCCAAAGATTGTGCAAACCAAGAAATATTCTTAATGCCCCATCCTCCATATTCATTTGGCTTAGCAATATTTTCCCATTTTGTTAAGTGGTATACTGTACTTTTTTTTTTCCTTTCGAGATGAAGTTTGAAATAAGGAGTTGAATTCTGTGAAGAATGGATGAGGGAAACTTTACAAGACTAAGCCAATGGACATGTATAATCTATAGAACCGATTTAGCTAAAGTAAGTCTGCCTCCTAAAGAAAGCTAGCGGAAATTCCAGTTCCCAATCCTCTTTTCGATATTTTGTATTATCCAATTCCAATCAACCATCCTATAGTTGTTTGGTTTAAGGAAAAAACCTAAATATTTCATTCCTTGATTGATGCACACAAACTGAAAATTAAAGGTTGTCTTCAGTCTTTGCTCTAGACTTTGGTCTATGTTTTGAACAAGGAAACATCACTTCTGAAAGTTTACATCCATGCCATATGCTTGCCAAAAATTAGATAGGATACATTTAAATACCATCCAGTCCTCAAACTTACCAGCTCCTATATCTTTTGAGTCGATAACGCTATATTGAGGTTTAAAATTCTTATAGGCAATCTCCTTGATCTCTACTTTTGATGATTTGAGATTCTCGTCCTCATCAGATATGTCCCAAATAGTATTTTGACAGATTCTTCTTCGTGTGGCATATTTATGAGAAAAAATAGTGTTTTTATCCCCTTTCACAATCCATATAGCTCGACTCCTAATCCTTGAGGTGGATTCTTTAGATGAAATAATTAAATTTGTCCTGTTTTAAAGTGATATCAGTAGATCCAAATCTTTCTATTCGAAGATTTGAGCAGGGAATTTCTCAAAAAATGTGCCATTTTTTGTTCAATGTTGATCATCTCTGTGTGAAGTTGCTTCTTTTTTAATAACTCCCATTGAATAACAACTTGATTCAAATTCTTTAATTTGGAGCACAAAAGATGGATCGATGAATTATTCTTCCAACTATTCATCTCTTTCCAAGTGGATCTAACAGTAGCAATAAAACCCAGATCCGAAATCCACAAGCTATTAAATTTAAAGGGAGGGGCTGATTTCTGGGAAGACTTCTTGATTTGTAAGAAAATTGGGTTATGATTAGAAATTGTGGAATTAATAACCCTTGACTGGAGAGTTTTATGGTTTCCAAGGATATTTTCATCTATGAGAAAATGATCTAGCCTTTTGAAAATTCTAGCTAACCTAGCTCTACCATTCCTCCAAGTTGGAGACAGAACAGTCAGTTGAACATCCACTAAACCCAAAGTAAGGAGAATGTTTGAAAATTAATCAGCAAGAGGATCAACTCAAGCCAGATTCCCCCACACCTCCCTAGTTGATAGAGTGAAATTCAGATCGTCACCAACAATAAGGTTATCTTCTCTCAAAAAATCGGAATATGAAATTTGATGTCGTAATGCTTCCCTATCTTTATAAGGAGCATAACAGTTGAGGAGTTTCACCATATCCTCCGAGTGTTTAAATATTCCTTCCAACAAAATACCTGCAGTAGTGCCAAAAGAAAACTCAGCATAAGTTGGGTTCCAACTACTTAAGATACCACTAGAACGACCATTAGGATTCAAAGCAACAACATTCCAGTTCGGGAGACATTGTAGAAATAATAATTTTTCCTTTTCACCATTCACCAAAGTCTCTTGTAGGAAATCAATGTTAGGCTTAACCTGAGTCAAAAGTAACTTGAGGGTGGCTAATTTAGCGGGTCCCCTTAACCCACAAATATTGAAGGAGAAAATGATCATTGGGGAACAACGAGGAATGACTGGCATACTCTAAGGGCCAAAGAAGATGATCTGTCATAAACATGAAGAGTGGAAACATAAGAGGAGGGAACAGTCGAAGGGTCATGTACAAACATAGTAGATTCTAAGTTTACAAAAATTGTCATCCCACCTTCGATTTCTCTGGGAGGTTTTTTAGGTAGACGTTTTCTAGATTTTTTTCAAATAGTCACATTGGTTTGGTCAGGAAGTATGGGAACATAATTATCAGAAGAAGGGATAGGTATGGGTGATAAGGCTACAATATTCTTGGTCAAAGTGATCTGAGTGACCTTAATACAAGAAGGATTATTCGAAGGGCCAAGAGAACAATCAGGTTTAATACAAGCTCCTTTTAGAAGGCTAGTCGGGTTCAATAAAACTAGAGACTCAGAAGGCATACCAGAAACACAGGTGGAGTGTACAGTGGAGTCCACAAGTCCTCTGTGGGAAAAAAGAGTCAAAGAACTATTTGGTGGGGGAAGGGGTTGTGTCTCATTGGGGGAACTTCATGGTGAACAACAAAAACCCTGTTCTTCATAGCCAAAACCAGAGAGAATGCTCGAATCATCCAAATTTTCCAACAAAAGATCCTAGAAATATCCAAAATTATCTAGTACCCATATTTCATTATTTTGTAAATAAGTAAAGTCGTTGGATGAGATTTTATTAAAAAAAGAGGGAAAGAAAAATTGTATCTTACCAAGGAAAGATTCACGGTCTATAATCTCATAATTATAGCTTCCATATATGTTAACAACTAACAAAGGTTGCATAGTGTTATCCAAGCGCCCCACTAATTTTGGATATAGGGCCTTGAGGTGTCCAGTCTTCCAGCAAAGGTGACAACGAAAAATCTCCCACCAAAAGTCAACCGTTTGGCAGAGGAAAACCTCTATGATAGCTATATCAATAGAATCAGGGAAACCTCTATAAAGGCCCATTTCTACCAACACCCACACAAGTCCCTTGTTGTTCTAGTGGAGAGAACGCTCATTAAAATAAATAAACCTCCCGATAGAGTTGGAAACCACTTCAAAAATTGTAACAGAACAAAATTCAACCAAGAAATCTGGCAAAAACATCCATAAAAATATTTTACTAAAGCTCTCATAAAGGGGGTTGAAGCCAGGGAGCCATCTTTTAAGCATTAATACTCCTCTGTCTATAATCCACAGAGAGTTCAGAACTATCAACAGATCTTCTTCATAAAGAAAATGAAAGATAATCCAGTGATTGGAGAGGAGATAGAACCTCAAACTGTAACCAAATAGAGGCTTCCAAAAACTCAAGATCCAATCCGACAACTAAACTTTTGTCAATCTACATTAAAAAAACTTACCAACAAGTTCCTTCTCTACTAAGATAGAAATTATGTCCATGGTGATATCCTTCTTGAGGACACAACTAGACTTGGGTTTTCTAACTTTCCAACATATGAGTTTTTGATTTGTTCATGCACTAAAACTAGAGGCTCTGGTGCATCCGACACCTCCAAAATTTTCCGAAGATTTATGTATAGTCTATTTTGCTAAAGATTTTGGGGAGAAATTACTTCGGGAGAAGTAAGTACAAAGTGGTTTAATCCATGAGGCAGGTACCACATGTGTTGATCCTCCCTACTCCTCGCGTCAATCACATGACCATTGGAAATCACCCTACCACATCGCAGATCGACGTCCAACTGTTGGGAACTCATGAGAGGAGGTGACAAAAGATTTGTGCATGTCTGGATCTCAGCAAGAGAGTGTTGCATACATTCATACATGATTTTGTATGTGTCATCCACCAGGAAAAGTCCTTCATTGGCCCATAGACCATCATCGTTGACCCATGTGAGGTCTATAGTGAGATACATTATAGGCTTGGAAAGACAAAAAACCACCTAGATTGGGATGATAAAAAATGTTGGATTACTGAGAGGGGGGGTGAATTAGTAATAGATAAATTTAAACCTTTTCAACCATATAATGAAAGTGTTATATGAGTGTAGCATTATCATCCAATAATTGTAGAGTAAATAAAATGAACAAATTAACAATCATACACATACACAGTACACCAATGTTTTTATGTGGAAACCCAAAGTAGGAGAAAGCACATAATGATTTTTCTTATATGTCTTAAAGAATTACATTCATTAGAAGCACCAACTTCCTTTTTTTTCCAGCTACAACTAGAAGGAGGCTCCAACCACCCTAGTTTCTCAGGATACAACCCGATGGAAGCTCCAACTCCCCAATTCTATGCCTACAACCAGAAGGAGGCTACAACCCCCTATGTTCTTCGATTACAATTGAAATATGGCTACAACTGCCTATCATTTCCCCGTCCAACCGCCTTAATGTAGAAGTAGAATGATGGAAGCACTACCACACTATCACTGTGAGATATATTTTTCCAAACCTGTACCAATCAACCTATAATCAACCTATACCAATAACCTATGCCAACATGTACCATACATCAAACTGTACCTCAAATTTTACCATAAAAAAATGCATCGACCCTGCACCAAACTTGTACAAATACACCGTCACAATAACTTTTCCAAACAACTTGTAATCAACCTATACCATAAACAAGTGCATCAACCATGCACCAACCTGTACCTCAACCTGTACCATCAATGAGTGGATAAACCATGCACCAAATATGTACTAATCATGCATCAAATGCACATCAACTATGATTCATCAATATGTATCGACATCATCAAGTATACACCTCATGTATGTGCCAACTCATCAACTACTTGTCTCAACCATGTATCTCAACCATACACCAAGTACATATACCAATATAACCATCAAAATTTCTCTAGCAATACATCACACTATCCATAGCCAAATACCATAAACAATTACATCAAACCATGTGCCACAACCTCACTGTCGTGTAGCCTCAAGCTAAACCAACAACTTTAGCAACACATTACAACCAAAAGACCAATACCCATATGCCAAATACCAACAACAAAATACCAATTGTATCCCTCAACAAATCTTATATATACAACAATACTGAGCATCCAATACCATCTCAAGAGATAAACCCTAGCTCACAAAACATACATCAAAAAAGATGTGTCATATCTCTTATAAATAGACCCCAACCATGTTGCTACTCTAATTTTTCTGCCACACTTTTTCTGCCGCAAATTTTTTGCAGTGATTTTTCTGTCGCACTTTTTCTGCCATGATTTTTCTACCGCACTTTTTCTGCCGTGATTTTTCTACCGCACTTTTTCTGCCGTGATTTTTCTGCCACACTTTTTCTGCCACACTTTTTGTGAGACACTTTTTCTTCTGCAATTTTTCTCTATCAATAATACCTTCCCAAATAATCTTTCAAAAAAATACATATTCAATCATATTCAAGTGTGATTAAATGAGAGAGTCTTGCCTCTTATTTATACTTTCATATAACATCCCAATTTCCTTATTTTAAGGAGTTCTCCATTAACTCTATTATTTAAATAATTTATTCTCCAAACACTTTGACTTTTTGGGGCTTCTAGATGACTCGTGAGGGTTCTCTAACTTCATATGGACATAAATCTCTAACTGTGAGGAGTTATGTGACATTCCACATACCATAAAAAATGGAATGAAATGTAATATCCATATAGAATAGTCTTACCTGCAAATATATCAAAACTCATACCACTATCTATCAAACAAACTTGGGTCCGTTACCCAAACCTTTGTGCTACTAGAATTCGCTACCAGACTTTCTTCAAGGGTTGACATCAATGGAAACTAACCCAATTAATCAAGGATATCCCCTTTTGGCATTGATGGCAACACTCTGATGCAATACTCAAGTCATATCACTCATGTTCCCTTTGTTACCATCACTCCCCCTGGAACCATGCCTCTATGCTCTTTCTCTAAGAAATTATATCTTTGCATCTGATAAATCTCTCCCCCTTTGTCATCAATGACAAAGGTATCTTTCCATCCAGAGCTTCTCCCCCTTACTAAACTCTTCCTGAAACAGATATCCCAACATGAATTGTCCTCTTTATTGTGATTCCTCATGTAAATATAATACATATAAGACAAGCATTCAAAATCATTCATTTTGGAGTATAAATTACTCTGAGTCTCTGGTGAAGATACTCAAAGGATTCACTTGGAAGTGGTTTTGTAAAGATATCTAACACTTGTTCTTTTGTGACTAGATATTCAACTCTAATGTTATTCTCTGAAACTTGTTCCCGTAGAAACCGATACTTGATTGGAATATGATTCTTCTTGGAGTCCATCAATGGGTTCTTTGAGACACCGATGACACTTGTATTATCACAATAGATTGGAATGGGCTCATCATACTCAACCTATATATCTGTAAGAGTTTGTTTCATCCATAGAACATGTGTACAACATGATGTTGTTGCAATATAATCTACCTCGACTATAGATAAGGATATTGATGATTGTTTCTTGATTAACCATGATACTAAACACTCACCCAAGCATAACGTTTCTCCACTGGTGCTTAGTCGGTCATCAATGCAACCTGCACAATTTTCATCTGTGTAGGAAATAAGTGATAGATCCCTTCCTTTTGCATACCATAATACACACTCTTTTGTTCCTTTGAGATATATGAAAATCCTTTTCACTGCTAATACATGTGATTCCTTTGGTGTTGCTTGAAATCGTGCCACCTGTACAACTGCCTGCATTACATCTGGTCTGGATGTTGTCACATCTAGTAAGATACCAATCATTGACTTGTATTGCCTCTGGTTTATAGACTTTGAATCATCATCTTTGTTCAACTTGCAACTGGTTTGCAATCTTCCATTCCAAACCTCTTTAGCATTTCTCTGATATACTTAGTTTGAGAAATGAAAATTCCTTGGTTTCTTTGACGTATCTGAAGACCTAGAAAGAAGGATAGTTCTCCGAGTAATGAAATTTCAAATTCATTAAGCATATCCTTTGTAAATTTGTGTCTTAACTTGTCATCAATACTTCGAAAAATAATATCATCAACATAAACTTTAATTAATAAAATACTATCTTGAGTTACCTTGATGTAGAGGTTGTTGTTTGCACTTCCTTTTATGAACCCTTCCTACTTTAGATATTTATCCAGTCTAGAGTACCATACTCTAGGAGCCTATTTTAGACCATACAAGGCCTTCTTCAATTTACACACATAATTTGTGTTCTATGACAACCGAAATCATTCTGGTTGTTCAATGTAGACTTCTTATTCAAGTTACTCGTTAAAAAAAGTTGATTTCACATCCATCTAATACACTTTAATATTATTGGAGCATGCATAATCTAGGAAAAATTAGATTGCTTCCATTTTGACAACTGGAGAAAATGTCTCTTCAAAGTCGACTCCTTCAACCTGTGCTTATCCTTTACATATCGATATAGTTTTGTTCCTTGTAACCTTCCCATATTCATTTAATTTATTTTTGAATACCCACATCGTGCCAATCACATTCTTATTCTTTGGTCTTGGAACCAATTCCCAAGTGTCATTCTTCTCTATTTGATCCAATTCTTCATCCATGGCCTTATTCCAAAATTCATCCTTGGTGGCCTCTTCAAAAATGTTTGGTTCAATCGTAGATGAGAGTGCTAGGTGCATTTGTTCTGGTGAACAAAATATTCTTCTAGTCTCAACTCTTGCATCTTTGTTTCTGATAATTTGATCTGAAGGATGATTCTTCTGTACTCGTTTTCTAGGTGTCTTTGGAGGCACTTCCTAAACTTACTCTTCTACTTTTTCCTGGTCCTCTTCATCTTCCCCTTCTAGTTCTTCTTCATCTTCTGCTTCTTCTTCATAAAGTTGTTCCATTGATTCATGTTCTTCTTCCTTTAATTCATGTCCACCTGTTTCATCAATTGTTACATTGATGTTTTACACAACTTTTTTCAACCTCAAATTGTAACACTTTTATGATTTCCTTGTACTTGAGTAACCAACAAGTAATCCTTTGTCCACATGAGATTCAAACTTTCCCATTCTTCCATCTTCTCTTTTGATGTAGCATTTGCTTCCAAATACTCTAAAGTTCTTCACATTTGTTGGTCTTCCATTCCATAGCTCGTAGGGAGTTTTGTCAGTGGTGTTTATGAGCATTACTATGTTTTGAATGTGAACCGTTGTATACATTGCATGTGTCCAAATGATATATATCAATTTTGAATCCATTAACATTGTTCGAGTCATTTCCTGTATTGTCATGTTCTTTATTTCAACAACTCCATTATGTTGAGGTGTCCTAGCAATGATGAATTATCTTTTTATTCTATGTCTGTTGCAGTAGTCCATAAATTCCTTTGAAGTGACCTCTCCTCCATTATTAGATCTAAAACATTTGATTTTTGAATCCATTTCATTTTCAACCAGTTCCTTGTAGACCTTGAAGTTTTCAAAATCTTCTGACTTATTCCTAAGAAACAAACTCCATTCATTCTTGTATAATCATCAATTAATAACATAAAGTATTTATCACCTTTTAAACCCTTTGTTGTAGTTGGTCCAACTAGATCAATATGCACAATTTCCAATGGTTTTTTCGTTGAATATTGTTTTGATTTAAACTTGGTCTTTGTTTTCTTTCCTTGTTGACAATGCTTGCATAAAGTGTTGGTTGGTTTCATAATCTGGGGCATTTCTCTAACTTCTTCCTTTTTGCTGACTTTGACAAGGTTATCAAAGTATATGTGACCCATTCTTCTTTCCCATAACCAAATTTCATTTTCCTTTCTGAGACAACACTTTTCATTTCCAAATTCACTTAGTACATATATGTTCCTTGAAGTTCTTGTAGCTATTGTAATCAGTTTTTCTGAAACTTCTTTTCTTATCTCGCACTTTTGTGAATTGAAAGTAACTTTATGGCCTTGGTCACACTTTTGAATCACATTTAGAAGATTACGTTTCATATCTTCTACTAGTAGAACATTTTTTTAGTTGGTATTCTTGTTTTGAATTCTGACTGTGCATTTTCCAATGATTTTAGCTGAATCATCATTTCCAAAGGAGACTAATCCATCTCTTTCCTTTATTAATGTAAGAAACCTGTCTTTATCACTTTTCATGTGCTTTGAACAACCACTCTGAACATACAAACCATGTTTCTTTTGCTTATCTTGTAGAGAGAGCGTGTATTCTTCATTGCTATACTGATTATTCTTTCTTATCGATGTTCTCTTCTAAGGTTCTTGTCTGTGACTATTGTTGTTCTGTTGTGGTTCTCTAGGAGGATTTGTCATTCTGCAATATTTGTCCATGTGTCCAAAGCTGTTACACTTGTAGCATTCCACTTCAATGCTCAATGATTCAATCCTGTTGTAACTTCTTCTATGTGTTTCACTAGGCCTTCTTGGATAACCCTTCTGTGTATGATGTTCAAGGTTGTTTATGTTCTTGTTGTTAGCTCTACAATTCATATATTTATGTCCAAAATTATTACATGCATAACATAAACTAGAAAAGATAGTTTGATACCTGGGATTTGAATATCTTCTGAAAGGAGCTTCTCTGATGAATCCTTCTTCTTCCTAAGGCTTATCTGTCAGTTGTTTATTCTGAAATATGAATCTTCTCGATGGAAGAGTGTCCCTGTAATCTTCCTTGTAGATATTCCTATCCCCTTTGATTTTTTTTTCATAGCTTTTCAGATATGTTTCTTGTTCTATTTTTTTGGAGCTTGATCCCTTTTATGACTGATTGTATCCATGTTCAGACTTGTCATGATGAGGTTTTTGAGTGCTAATAATGTCATCCAAAACTTTTGAGTTGTTCTACATATTTTTCTTTTGAAGATCCTTTCTTAATGTGACAATCTCTGCTTCCAAATTTCCAATGATTCTATCTCATTCTTCTAGTTGTTCTTTGAGTGCTTCTTCAATTATTTTATCTTCTTCTATTTGAACCTTCAAATTTGTGATCATTTTTTCTAGTTCCCGAGTGTCTTCTTTCTTGTCTAGTTCCACTTGTAGCTTCTTGTTTTTCTTCTTCTTTCTTCTTATAAATTCTATGGCACACACCAATTCTTCTCGGTAGTCAACTTATTCCTCTTCATATTCTTCTTCGACCTCTTCTTTGTTAGAGTCTTCTACTTCCATGAAGATAACTCTTTATGTTTCATTGTCACTAACTTCATCTTGATCTGATGAGGAGATGTCTTCTTTGGTGCATAAGCTTTTCTTGAAAGCTTTATTTGTGGTTCTTTTTCCTTTGTATGTTTTTTTTCTATTTTAGTAATCTTCATCATTCCTCTTATTTTTATTATGAGGACATTTGTTAGCAAAATGACTAATACCATCACAATTAAAAAAAATCAATGAAAAGTTACCTTTATATCAGTCGTTGGTTCCCTTATTCAATCTTATGACAAAGTTAACCATTTCTTCACCATCTTCTGAGATGTCACTGCTGTTGTTATGTTATTTTTCTTCTTTCTTTCCCTTTTTCTTTGGCCTTTTGGATGCTTTGAAAGATGCTTCTTTTATATCTAGATTTTCTTATTCAGTGCTCATTTCATATGCTATGAAGATTCCATGTAGTTCGTCCATGTTTATTGAGTCTAAATCTACTCTTTCTTCTAGTGTTAATATCTTATGATCAAATCTCATAGGAAGAGATCTTAGTACCTTTTGAACAATCACAGATTCTTTAATTTATTCTCCCAATCCTATGATTGCATTTATTGTTTCATCAACTCATATGAAATAAGTTGTAATATTCTCATCTTCCTTCATATTTAGATGTTCGAACTGACTTCTGTAAGTTTTAAGCTTTGTTGCTTTGACTTTTGAATCTCCTTCAAAAATATTTTGGAGCTTGTCCCAAATCTCTTTAGTGGATTTACAATGTATAACTTTCATGTATATTGATTCACAAAGACCATTCATAAGTTCATTTGTGGCTTTGGAATTATTTTGCCCGAGTTTCATTGCTCTTTCATTTGGCAGTGGAACAACTGGTTCTTTGTATCCATCTACAATTGATTTCCAAATTTCAAATCCCTATGCATGTATATATGTTTTCATCCTTCTTCTCCAAAATGCATACTTTTTTCCATCAAATTGTGGTATTCCATTTTTATACATGTTTCTCTCCATGATCTACCTTTTAGTGGTTAAACTAATTTCTAAAGGAACCTTCTCTGAAACCAATTGTTGGATTACTGAGATGGGGGTTGAATCAATGATATAGCAATTTAAACATTTTCAACCATATAATGCAAGTGTTATATTAGTATAGCATTATCATCCAATAATTGCAGAGTAAATAAACGATGAACAAATGAACAATCATACACATACACAATACAATACTGTTTTTACGTGGAAACCCAAAGTGGGAGAAAACCACATCATTATTTTTCTTATATGTCTTGAAGAATTACATTCATTGGAAGCACCAACTTCCTTTGTTTTCCAGTTGCAACTGGAAGGAGGCTCCAACCCCCTAGTTTCTCAGGCTACAACCCGAGGGAAGCTCCAACTCCCCAATTCTCTACCTACAACCAGAAAGAGGCTACAACCCTCTATGTTCTCTGACTACAATCAGAAGGTGACTAAAACCACCTGTCCTTGCCCCTTCTAACCGACCTGGTGTAGAATTAGAATGATGGAACCACTGTCACACTATCACTGTGAGATATACTGTTGTAAACATGTAGCAATCAACCTATAATCAACCTGTAACAACCTGTACCAATAAAATGTGCCAACATGTACCATACATCAACCTGTACCTCAAATTGTACCATAAACTAATGCATCAACCATGCACCAAACCTGTACAAATACCCTGTCACAATAACCTATCCAAACAACTTGTAATCCACCTATACCATAAACAAGTGCATCAACCATGCACTAACCTGTACCTCAACCTATACCATCAATGAGTGCATCAACCCTGCACCAAATATGTACCAAACATGCATCAAGTACACATCAACTATGAATCATCAAGATGTATCAACATCATCAAGTATACACCTCAAGTATGTGCCAACGCATCAACTACTTGTCTCAACCATGTACCTCAACCATACACCAAGTACATATACCAATATAACCATCAAACATTCTCTAGAAATACATCACACTATCCATAGCCAAATACCATAAAACATTACATCAACCCATGTTCCACAACCTCATTGTTATGTATCCTCAATCTAAACCAACAACTTCAGCAACACATCACAACCAAAATACCAATACCCATATGCCAAATACCAATTGTATCCCTCAACAAATCTTATATATGCATCAATACTGAACATCCAATACCATCTCAAGAGATAAACCCTAGCTCACAAAACATACCTCAAACAAGATGTGCCATATCTTTCATAAATAGACCCCAACCATGTTCTCGTCGCAATCTTTATGTCGTGAATTTCCTGCTGTACTTTTTTTGCTGTGATTTTTCTTCCGCACTTTTTCTTCCACAATTCTTCTATCACACTTTTTCTATTGCATGTTTTCTTCCACAATTTTCCTCCCACACTTTTCCTGCTGCAATTTTTCTCTATCAATAATATGTTCCCAAATAACCTTTCACAAAAATAGATATTCAATGATATTCAAGTTTGATTAAATAAGGAGCCTTGCCTCTTATTTATACTTTCATGTAGCATCCCACTTTCCTTATTTTAGGGAGTTCTCCATTAACTTTATCATTGAAATAATTTCTTTTGCAAACACTTTGAATTTTTTGGGCTTCTAGATGACTCATGAGGGTTCTCCAACTTCACATGGCCATAACTCTCTAACTGTGAGGAGTTATGTGATGTTCCACATATCATCGGAAATGGAATGGCATGTACTATCCATCTAGAATAGTATTACCTGGAAATATATCAACACTCATACCATTATCCATAAAAAAAACTTGGGTCCATTACCCAAACCTTTGTGCTACCAAAATTCACTACCGGACTTTCTTCAAGGGTTGACATCAATGGAAACTAACCCAATGAATCCACACAAAAACCTAGAGTTCTCATTGCATTCCACGGATGAAGAAAAAAAGTAATTGACAAGCATACTATAGAAACCGCACAGAGCTCTAACAGCGGCAAACCCATAATAGAGGAAACCCTAATCACCCCTCTCCTCAGAGTGAGAGATTGTCCATTTTCTCAACCTTAATGAATAACTAAACTATAATAAATTTTATAATTAAAAAATAAAAATAAATAATTTATTAAGAAAAGATCTATACCATAATTTGCATTTCTAAAGCCAATTCTTAAATGTATAGGAAAACAACACTTATATTGGACGTTATTGTGGAAAACAAATAGTATCATATAATCATTTTATCGATGTAGTAAAATTAGTTAGCTTCAACTATGCATGTGCTTTGCCATGCAATTAGGTATCAGATTTGATCAATGATGTCATCAACGTAACATTCAAATGCCTATGGTCATTTTTTTTTAATAAACAACTAAAGATTCTACGGGATTAGTTAGATTATACTCCTAAATCAAATACATTCTCTTGTAGTCGAAAAAAGAGGGCCATTGGGTTAGTGTAGAGAAAAATGAGAGGGCCACTAGGTCAGTGTAAAGATATAGAGAGTGCTTGGTACATGAAGAATGTTTAGGTGTGTGGCATGGACAATGTGGAAATGGTAATAATGAGCTATGAAGTATAGATGGTGTATGTTGTATGTGCTTTTTAACAATGGGAACTAGGTACAGTGGAAAAGGATTCTACTTAGAGAATGAGGAAGTAGAGAATGACTAATAGAAGGTCCCAACTTAGACTTGGGACTATGCAAGAGAATCAGATTTGAAACAATGCTCTTGAATATGACTAGTATGGGTGGGGCATGGAGCTAATGAATGAAATATACAACTATTTATATTGTTGGAGCAAGGCTTCCATTTTAAATGTGGAATTGAAATAGGGAAATAGTTGAAAGCATGTGCCAATACATGGAGTCAATGAATGAAATATACAATTATTTTATTGTTGGAGCAAGGCTTCCATTTGAAATGTGGAATTGAAATAGGGAAATAGTTGAAAGCATGTGCCAATTTTAGATCTAACTAGGAGGGAAAACTCCAAAGAACTATATCTTAATCACTACTAGTGTATGTTGTATGTGTGGAGCCATGGTAACTTGTATCTTGGAAAAATATTTATGTATGGAGAAAGACTTCTAATTTGAAAATGGGGAAGGAGAGATTGAGTGAAAGTATGGACCAACACAATAAACTCTGGTGAGAGGGTGCACTCTAGAGAACGAAATTTAAAATTAGGCTCCTAAATATGAATAGTATGGGTGGAGCATAGAGCCAATGAAATAAATCTATAAATATCTTATTCTTGGAGAAAAGATAGCATTTCAAGTGTAGAATTAAAATAGGGAAATAGTTGAAAGCATATGCCACTTTTAAATCTAATTAAGAGGGTACACTCTAAAGAACTAGATGTTACCCATTACTAGTGAATATGAGTAGTCACAAACCAAGGAAATAAATCTACAATTGTTACCAATAGACCTAGACCTATTAAGGTGGAAGGATCATCTTAAAAAAAAATGACATATACCAAAAGGATATAGATGGAAACAATGCAAAATAACCAAATTTTGAGAAATGAATGCATTTGTTGCAAGGTGATACTGTAATGTAAATGAAGGAGGAAGATGAACACAATATAAAATATTGTATGTATCTTCTTCATTTGAAAAGGAAGGAGACTTGGAAATAATGGAGTAAGAATCAATTTGTAGCTGAAGTCTACTTCACTGTCTATAGAGTCTAGTTGTCTGTGGTTTGCATGTAACTAACTAAGTAGGTTAGTTTCCTATATATTTATGTTATCAGTCTTCATTCAATATAGATTGTGCGAGCATTGCCTCGTTGTGTGTTTGTTCCTCCTATTTCTAAGTTTGTATCAGAGCCACGGGGTGAGGTGCATAAATTTCTAGAAGTTCGCAGGTCCCTCCTCTTGAAGGGTGCGGGGGCATACTACTGAAAGTTTCGGCATTCGAAAAACCTAAGATTTCTGCAGTCGAGTTGTGTATTACAGTGCAAAAATATTTAATGATTTCCGCACCCAAGTAAAGCGTGAGGTGTAGACTCCATGCACTCTAAGGTAGCGTGAGGTGCGGAAACCCTTGTGTTTGTGCATGCTTGGGTTCAAGCTTGAAAGAAGGTTTGTGAGCAAATCTGAGTTTTTGTTGAGCGTGAGGAAGATCCACCACTTTCAAAATCTGCGTGAAGCTTTGAGCATGGAGGTGAGCAAGTTTTTGGTGCACGTGGAGGTAGCGTGAGTTTGTGGAGAATATTGGCATTCGTTTCAAACTTTTGCATGTGCAGATTTTGAAGCCAATCATGATTTTTCATGAAGCATGAGTTTGATATTTATTTTTTTTGGAGAATTTTTTTTGCATGCCACGATTTGGAGCATTTGATTGTTTTTTGAAGTATATAAAGGATACTTAAAAGTGGATCATAAATGTTTGATATTTAAAAGTGCATTTTTTTTTAGGTATAAACTTTGAAAGGGATATTAAAATTTATTGTAGTGGATATCTTTTATATTAAAGCCTAAGGATAAGTTTTTTCTTTAAAAAGTGGATATTTTGGATATTAAGGCGCATACATGATTTAAAGGTTGATGTATTCATGTGAGGTGGGATTATGATTTAAAGGCGCATGCATGGATCCATGTATTATTTAAAGGTGGATGTATGTGTGAAGTTATAAACCTTTTTTATTAAAGTGGTATCACATTTATTATTTGAGAATGAGGTAGTTTGAGTCATTCATGATTTGCATGCATGCATGAGTGCGATTTGCATGCATTTGCATGAGTTTAAATATAAAGGATATTTTAAGTGGATGAGGTTTGAGTGAGTTTACATCAGTGTGAGATTTTTTATATAAGAGGTTTTTACATGTGAGCTTTTATATGATAATTTTTTTATAAATGAGAATGAGGTTTTTATGCATGGAATGGTGTTAAGGATTTTTGTTTTTAAGGTTTTCTCTTAAAAAAGATAAGAGTCAATATTGAGACCGATCGGTGGTGTCCGAAGGTAGAGCGACATAAAGTTATGTATCCTTGGTGATTCACCATTGGTGATACAAGGATCCATTGTCTGGTTGGACAAACAAACATTTGTAGAGATGGTGAATCCTCTAGCAGAGACCTACCTCAATGAAGCCAACAAGTTAGATGGCTCGAATTTCATTAACTGGAAATTCAAGATGAAGATGCTCATGGAAGGCTATGGTGTCTGGACCATTGTGAAGGGTTATGAAGTGAAACTTGATGTGACTATCGATGCAACAACAACACACATCCAAGACTGGGATAAGCATGGAAACAAGGCAAAGGTGTTGTTGTGTATGTCTGTAAAAGATAGCATAATTCCACATATTAGAGAAGCTAAAACTTTTGTTGCAACATGGACAACGCTTAAAGAATTGTATGAAACTAGCAACATAAATCACATTTTGTTCCTAAGAACTAAATTGCTAGGCATTAAGATGGATGGAAATGAATCCGTTAGTTCATTTTTGGGTTGTATTAAAGAGGTGAAAGACAAGCTAGTAAATATACGGGAAATTGTTTCTAACACTGATCTGGTCACTATTACCTTAAATGGTATGCTATAAGATTTTCAGATGTTCATAACAGGTCTCATAGTAAGGGAGAAACCTCCTATGTTTGAAGAAATGATAGGTATTTTGCTGCAAGAGGAGGAGAGGCGCGGGAATCTGAAGCCTCAGAATAAATATTTGTCACTATGGTCAAATAAGATATCCACGAGAGGGAGATTAGGAGATAGAGACAAAGGAGGCAATTCATGGAAGAGAGGTAGTTTATCGCAGAGAAGACAATCTCCAAGACCGAATCAAGACCGAGTCAAAGAGTTGCTTTTATTGTGGTCGACCTGGACATATTGTTAAAGACTATCATAAGAAGAAAAATGATGAGGATAGGAACAAACCTAGAACACATTCAGGTCATTATGCAGAAAAATCATCAAATCATGATCTCAGATTATTTATTGCTATTGATGATATTGATGAACCCCCAAATTTTGATTCACGAGATCTTAGGATGTTTGTGTCTAACGCTACTTTATCTGTTGAAACAAATAATTCTGACGCATGATTTGTGGATTCTAGAGCATCAATACATATGACATGCAATAAGATGTGGTATACTAATTTTAAAGAAACACATAATGGAGCTAGCATATATCTTGGTGGTGACTACGCTCATCAGATCAA
Source organism: Picea glauca (assembly GCA_000966675.3). Classification (NCBI taxonomy): domain Eukaryota; kingdom Viridiplantae; phylum Streptophyta; class Pinopsida; order Pinales; family Pinaceae; genus Picea; species Picea glauca. The sequence goes on from JZKD02S1104581.1 coordinate 118,144, forward strand.
GGGATATGGAGACATTCCTTTGACATTGTCGAATGGTATAGTTCATCACACTCACAACATTGTTTATGTACCAGGAAGAAAGAAAAAATTGATCTCTGTGTCCACCATTACAGATCAGGACTTGAAGGTTGATTTCTTCAATAATTATTGCATAGTGAAGGATCTGCTGGACCATTTCAAAACTGTTGCAATGGGAGTTAGAGAAGGAATCCTATACAAACTTGATGTTACCAACAAAGCACATCACACACTGACTTTTGCAACTATGCCAACATAGATTCTTTGGCATCAAAGGTATGGACACATCAATCATCATGATTTATTGTTATTACAGAAAAAGAATATGGTTGAATGACTTCCCATGTTAAAGAATGAGAATGTTGCGTGTGATGTATGTGCCTTAGAAAAGATGCACAAAGATGAATTCCCCTCTAATCCTAATAGGAAAAAGAGAGATGTGTTAAATCTTGTGCATATTGATGTTTGTGGATCTATGTAGACTAGGTCTTTAGGAGGTGCATTTTACTTTCTGTTATTTATTGATGATTTCACGAGATACACATGGGTTTACTTCCTTAGAATAAAAAGTGATGTTTTCGAGTACTTTAAGGAATTCAAAACCATGGTGGAAAAGAAGACAACAAAATCCATCAAAATCCTCCGTTCAAATCAAGGGGGATAGTATAAATCAAGGGACTTCATCAAATATTGCTAAGATCATGGAATAGTACAACAATTTACAGTACCTCACACTCCATAGAAGAATGGAGTCATTGATAGGAGAAACAAAATGTTGGTAAAGTGTGCACGTAGTATGATGAAAGGTAAGAATCTCTCGAATGCACTTTGGGTTGAAGCCATAAATACTGCAGTTTATTTAAAGAATAGAATTCCAACAAGGTGTCTTGATAATATTACTCCTTTCGAAGCTTTGTATAGTTCCAAACGTGCAGTTCACAATTTGAAAGTATTTGGGTGTAAGGCTTTTTCTCATATAGAAATTGAATGCTAAATCCATTAAATGTATTTTCATTGGGTACTGTTATGAATTCAAATCATACAAACTGTTTGATCCTTCTACTCACAAAGTATTTGCAATTAGAGATGTACTTTTCCATGAGAAGGAAGCAGGAAATCATGACAATAACAGTCACGAGGAATGGCATAGACTTCTTGATGAAGTAGTTAAAGAAGAGCAGAAACAACCATCACAACAACAACCACAACCGCAACAACAATAGCAAAAAAAAGAAGGACTCAATGATATGGACAATTCAAGCAGTCAGTCACAGTTCACCTAGAGGCGAAGACAGATCTTCACAAAGTGGGGAGGAATATAATTAGTTGAGAAGATATTCATGACAGGTTCGGTTCCCTGAGAGGTATAAAGACTATGCCCTAATGAGTAGCATTTCAAATTCCATAGAACCCATGAGTTTTGATGAATCCAATGAACATGATGAATGGCGAAGTGCAATGGAGGAATAATATGAATCTATAAGGAAAAATAATACTTGGGAATTGACTGAATTGCCTAAACATAAAAATACCATTGGATGCCAATGGATATACAAACCCAAATTTAAATCAGATGGTAGTATAGACAAATATAAGGCTAGACTGGTTGCAAAGGGGTATTCACAAACATAAGGTATTGATTATGCTGAAACATTTGCACCAGTAGCTAAATTGAATACTATCAGATTGTTAATTGCTTTAGCTATAAAGTATCATTGGAAGTTGCACCAATTAGATGTTAAATATGCAATTTTGAATGGTGATTTAAAGGAGGAGGTTTACCTTACTCAACCTGAAGGGTTTGTGGAACAAGGGCAATAACACTTAGTGTGTAAGTTAAAGAAAGCAATGTATGGACTAAAACATGCACCTAGGTCATGGTATGAGAAGATAGACTCTTTCTTGGGTATATAGTATTGATTTCCTTATATGTTGATGATTTGGTAATTACATGAATTGCAAAGAAATTAATTGATGAAATCAAGGAGCAGTTGTCATAGGTATTTGAAATGAAAAATCTTGGTGAAAGTTTTGGAGAAATGCAGGCGAGAGTAAGTATATCACAGAAGTACTTAAGAGATTTAAAATGGATCAATGTAAATCTTCCATTGTTCCCATGCAAAAGAATGTGAAACTTTCTTGTGATGATGGTTCGAAGGAGGTGAATGGCACTATGTATAGACAGATGGTGGGTAGTTTGAGTTATCTCAGCACAACCAAACCTGATATTGCATATTCTGTGAGTGCTTAAGTCAGTTTATGGTGAAACCTCTAGAAAGTCATTGGAATGCAGGTATCTAAAATGAACACTCGATTATGGTATTAAATATATTGATGCATCTGATGTTGAGTTGACATGTTACTCATATTCTGATTGGGATGGAAATCCGGATGATCGAAGATCAACCACTAGATATTGTCTTCTACTGAAGCCAGAATAAAAAGCCTTGTGTGAAGCAACTTGTGAAGTTGTTTGGTTAAGAAGACTTCTTCAAGATATTGGAGAAGAACGAAAGAAACCTACGATGATCAAATGTGATAATCAAAGTTCAATCAATCTTGCCAAGAATCCGATTTTTCATGCAAGGACAAAGCATGTTGATGCTCAGTTTCATTTTATTAGAGAAAAATTGTAGTCAAATGAAATAGCTCTTATGTATTGTAATACTAGTGAAAATGCTGCTCACATTTTCACTAAGCCTCTTGGAAAGATTAAGTTTGAGTTGTTTAGGGAGATGTTAGGTGTAGAAGTCAATCTATTCTCCATTAAGGGGGAGACTTGGAAATAATAGAGTAAGAGTCACTTCTACACTGTCTGTAGAGTCTAGTTGTTTGTGGTTTGCATGTAACCTTTTAAGTAGGTTAGTTTCTTATATAATTATGTAATCAATCTTCATTCAATATAAATTGTGCGACCATTGCCTAGTTGTGTGTTTGTTCCTCCTATTTCTAAGTAGGAGATCTTCCTTTGGAAGCAAGTAACATATTGACAATTTGAACATCAAAGGTAGGGTTGCTAGCTTGATCTCCAAATAAAGTAGAGATATGTGGTCCTTTGGTGCACTGCTAAGAAGTATGGCCAATTTTTCCCTTAAGGGCGTTGTGCTGCATAATGACAAAACTCATTTATGAGGTGAAACTCGCTCTCAAAGAATTGCATGAGTTCTTTTTTGTCTATTGTGTCACCTTGAGAAAGGTCAATAACTTCTTCACCAAGGATGTTCAAAATAACCATGCAATTTTCAATTTTCACATATGGTTTCACTACTGGTAGCAGCTAAAACAAGACGAGGAATAAATCCAGGGCCATCTGCTTCGCTGTTCATGCTTCAACACCTGCATCAATATTGCATTAAGCTTGTTTACCTAAAGTTGTTTCTGTGAAAAGAAGCTTATTCACTTGAAAGATGCCAAATGAGTTCTTTATCCCATCCCGTTGTCCAACTGGTAAATCATCCCATCGATATTTGCTTATACCTTCGACCACCTAAACTGAAAAGAACTTGGTATTCATACTTTGAGAGTTATGTAAGGGAATAAAACCTAGCCACCATGATGAGAGTTGATTTGCCAATCCATTAAATCCCTTGTATGGTCAATATTCAAATAGAGAGGGTCCAACAACAAGGAATAATAGCCAAGGATAACTCAAAAAACATTATGTCGTGAATTTGTGAACCCTATTCGTTGAATATAAAGGCTCCTGCGGATACCAGTTATTATATTCAAAACAAATTTGTGGCGAATGGGCCAATATTTAAAAATCAGATGTTGAGAGCGAAAATACTCAGTCATTAACCTGATCAGACATCAGAATCAGACTGAAGCCCAACAATTCAGATACTTCGATCACATGGACGTCCGATACACACGGAAATATAGGGCGGGAGTAGGAAGCTGTGGGAGATACGGAGTGAACAAGGTCACTGATAAACATCTATGCCCGCTTCATTTTGGAAATCTTCTGATATATCAAACTTTTACTGCATATAGAAACTCCAACCTTCTAAAATGTCACGAATATTAAATAACCTAACCACGGCCCAGCAAAATACACCAATCAGTGAAGTAGAAAAATCGCAATACAATTTTTTTAAAACTAGGGTTTAGAACTTTTCTTTCGGCTCGAGGAAGATGAAATACAGTGAAGAGTACATAAAATTACTTGAGATTAGCTGGAATATATGGAATACAGGAGATATAGCATTGCACACGAGTTGAGTCCTGAAATTTCCATGGGCTTTGCTGTAAATTTTCAAATGATGAGGCTCAACTAATGTTGTTAGCTTTCCAGTCATGAATGTTCTCAGCAATCAACGACTCAATGATATCCTACTGCCATACCCATGCATGTTGCTGCTTTCCCTTCGTCTCCAGCAGACTAGGTTGGCATAACACATTTCCACAGATTAGATTCTGGATTTCCGTTCGAAATGTGAATTAGAAGAAGGGCCGATTTATAGGGTAATGGGAGGAAGTGCGATGGAAAATGACAATGAGGAGGTGGGTAGGGTAAATGGTGGTGTAAATTCATAAGAATTTTGTAGCAGTCAGGTGCAGTGGGGAGTTTAGCGGTCCAGAATTGTCATAAACGATTCGATTTAAGCCCATGGTAAAAGATAATCGGATATTGAGAGACAAGAGAGTTGGAATGATTGAAATCATATGCAAAACCGGAGTCTGTGTGAGGTGCACCAGTGATTGAAATCATATGCCAAAAGGAAGTTTGTGTGAATTGCACCAGCTAGATACAGACTAAGATGAATCTAGGTTGGTGTTAGATACATTTAACATAATTTTAACATAATGCTGGGATTAATCAGTTTAATTAATTTAAAATGAAATCAATGATTATTCACTTAATATACTTATTGAAATAGCTAATTAGAGTTGTGATACACTATTTTCAATTTTTTTTATGTATGTCTCTTTAAATCTCAGTGTTAGGTTATGTTCAACAAATTTAATATAGTAAATTTTGGGTATTGGTTTTATAATACAATATTTAATTGTTTTTTTTTTCTTTAAATAAGTTTTTACTATTATATATTATGTAAATGGGCACTTATTGGCTAGTAGATATCCTACACCAATTACTATTTAAGACAAGGAAACAAAGTTGAATGATATTAATGGTTTCTTCTTAATGAAAAGAATTTGATTAATCCACAAAAATAATCAACCTTGAAATATATAAAATTGTGTTTAGGTTTTGAGACACACCTTAAAATATTATGCCCATGACATGTGAACTATACTCTCCAAATTGCAAACTCAAAACCCTAAAACATATTCATAAATTAAGATAATAAAAAAACAAACTTACATTGATTAAAGATTATGACAATGGAGGAAGAAGTTGAAATATATACTATGAACTATAGTTCATAAATTGCAAACTCAAAACCCTAAAACATATTCATAAATTAAGATAATCACAAAACAAATTTACATTGATTAAAGATCATGACAATGGAGGAAGAAGTTGAAATATATATTAAATTGAATACATTGGAAGAGTTTGAGGTAACTTTGCTTGAATTCTTCGATACATTTGATTGAAACGGATCCAAACAAATGATTGACTAAGACTCAATACAAATGAGTGAGTAAGACTCATATTTGCAATTATATTTCGAAATTAGCAAATTTAGCAAACATTGTAAAACAAACTCTATGTAAAGTTGAATAACACAAATGAAGAAAATAGGGGAAAGTGAATTATTTAAAGGAAAATAAAAAAAAGGAGAGAAGGATGAGAAAGGGGAAATGAATGGTCATGAGTATTGGCCTTGCCATTAAACCTAGGTCTCCATATTCTCTCCTTTATTTTCACTCCCAAAGGGTCTTTTGAGAAAAGGGAGGAGGATGCAGAAAGAGAATCAACTCTACATTGTAACTAGAGATTGCCAAAATGAAGAGATTGAGCCCCATTTCAAGTTGGTTTTCCCATTGGGTGTCGAGGGTAAAATATTTTTCTTATGGCTTGTTTAAATTGTTATATGAATTCTTTGATATTAATCTGTGTTTTTGAAGGGAAATCTCAGTGTGAATTTAATGTGATATGCATAATTTTAAGGCTTTCTTCACTATTGAGATAATGTATGGATTTACATGGGTTTTAATGGTTGTTGTGAGGATTTTAACGAGTTGTGTTAATTATTGACTTGAATTCTCATTTCTCACTATATTGTGGAATTTTTTGATTTATAATATAGTGTTTAATGGAAAATGCACATACCAACAACTCCTTATTTTGCACCATTGGGTGGTTTCAGAGATGGGAAATCAATGGTTCTCATTCCATATTTTTTTCACTTACCTAGGGAGTTTCTACTTTGGTGATTTCTAGTTGTCGGGAGGTTTTCTCTTTCCTCAAAGTTGACTCCCCATTCCATGAAATGTTTTATCATTTCCTAAGAATTTTTCTTATTACTCAAGACAAATTAACATTCTTCGAGTTAAGGCTCTTCCTTGCTGAGCCAATTTCCTTTTCCTAGGAGAATTTCTTTCACCTGCGTGACTCAAAAAATGTCTGGGGGTAATTTAGCATGGACATCTGCACAATGGACCAAGTCGAATTCTACAACTTAGCTAAGAATTTTTCTCCTCCTTGGATAGAATATTACCTTACAAGTCAATTTAATTACATAATTAGTATTTTCTTTCACCCATTGGTCATATGTGGCTCTGTATGTTGGTCATATGCTAAAGTGGTTTTTCTTTATCTCAATAATTCCAATAATTGACATAAGTGTTTTGGTTTCTATGGTTGGGAAAAACTATTTTCCATCACCAATGAGTGTCATTTTGTTACATCAAATTTTTCCTTACTCCATGCAACTCGCTTAAATGGTCTTCCATTTTCCCTCTATAGACTTGAAGTCCCTTTTTGTTCATTATAGAACCAAAAATGCATAGTTTTCCTCATATACGCACCCTATTAGTTATACAACAAGTGTATACATAGGTTGCTCCACTACAGTCTACATACATCGAGTTTGGTGCTCAAAAATTAAAAACTATGTTGGGTTTCCATACCATGTCACGAGATCCATGATCCTTGAGCTTCTGCATACCGGAAATGCTTTGAATCGCGACCCTTCAGTTCCATTTGAAGGCTATAAATTGAGCCATATCCAAGTCTTGACGAGGACAATTCAACTTTGAGAACAAAGGCACTATGGAAAAATTTCACTTCATATTGAGTCTGCATTCCTTTGTCCTTGAAAGTTTGAACTCCTTTTGTTCAGCCCCCAAGCTCTTCATTATTTGTGATGGAGAACCTTATTGACTCCTATATATGATATTTCCTTTGGTGGAGGATTGAAGTGCTGGAGGCCCAACTCGAGGGACTTAATTTCTCAGTTCCGATATGCATCACTATAGAAGTTTGTCACCTATGTACTTATGTTGATTATTTTAATAGAAATACTCTTTTTCTCATCCAATTGATATCTTGAAAATATTTGAATTATTATTCTATGGGTGTATTTGTCATGTATGTTAATGGATTATTCTAATATATATGATAACATTATATATTATCACCATGTTCTTCTATATCTTGGTTGTTGAGGACAAGTTACAGGTATAAATCTTTGGGTCACGTGCTCAAAGATGGTATTCTTCAAACGTCCAGATGAGGTAGGCTCTTAGCCTTGTCTTGCTAGCATTTATTTTATATAACATACTTTGGATTAGAATTGATTTATGCATGACATTCCATCTGTTGTGGTTTACCCCTAGCCATAGAGAGATTTTCCTCATAACATAATTGGTGACCATACTGGGGAGTTATTCCATAGGACTGGGAGTTCCTTATAGTCCCAATATGACTTCGCGTTTGAACCCCATTTTCTTACTCATAATCATTATGACCGTTACCTATGGGACTCCTCTCGAGTCTTTGTTAATCTCTCTTCCGACTCCTAAAAGAATGAAAAATATTGTTGAGTGAACTTGTCTCTTTCACACTCGTTAAATGGCTTTGAAAGGACATCTATTTGGTATAAGTTTAACCCTTTTCTGGACCAAGTAGACTACTTACGAAAAATGAATACTCTAGTCAACATTGGCTAGAAGAGCTCTCCTGGGTAATATTTATACTTTTTCGGGCCTAGGGGACTAAATCTACGAAAAATCACATTTTTGTAGTTAAGTTGTAATTGCATTCCATAATCCTTCTTGCATTGTTGAGCCTATTTATTTTTCTCTCTTTCTCGTTGTAAGCCTCTTACATGCACAATTTGCACCACTAGCCAATCAATGCCTTATATATATCCTTTGCATCTTGACACCCTGTACCCTTTGATGAAACATTCCCTCGAGTGTACATGCCCCACATGCACTTCCTTGCATTGAGCATAGGTATGTTCCACTACTTAGAACTAGTTTCTTACTTGCGACACTCGTTCCCTCTCCTGTATCGTATCATTTATTTTCCTATGAAAAAACCCAAAAAAAGGATGGGCAGGAAAATAATATTATCTCATATCTACAACAATTGTGTCTCCTTTGAACAAAGCATGAACTTTTGAATTCATTTTCATCCAAAGTTTGGGTTTAGCATGACCTTAGGAAGCTAAGCTTGTTACTTAGAGTTTTCTCCTCCAATTGGTTATTCTTCGAGTCCCTATGGAGAGTATACCTTAATGATCGATAATCAAAATAAGTCTCATTGTGTTCGACCTCAACTCCTCTACTCACATGATGTAGACTTGCACCTTCGACATATATTGTAGAAGACCTCCAACTTACATTAGCAACATTCCTCATCTGGTGTTGTCTTTCATTGGATTTGTACCTATATGACTCAAGTGATCATGGGATATTAGATTGTACTCCATTGTATACAGTGTTAGAACTCCATAAATTTGTTCGGTTAATCAAACAAACGATAGAGGTTGTTACACATCAAAATTACTCATTTCAATGATGACCTATTGTCGTCATTACAAGCGTTACAAGTGTCTCATTTTATCCATAAGTGTCACAAGTGTTGCAGACATCATAAAGTCATCTTGCCTATGTCGTGTCTCGAACGACATCACAAGGACACTTCAAAGACACCCTCAAAGTCTCGTTTAAGTAGGAGAAATCACATGACAAAGAGTACAAAGATTTTACCATGGAAAAGACCACTCAAAAGTCATTTTTGAAGGCCAATGCTCCCCTACCCACTATCAGGGAGTGACAATGCTCCCTTCCCTCCTTTGGGGTAAAGTTGCAACACTCTGTGCCCCATTCTGAGGGAGCACTAGGTTGTTTGAGGAAATCTTGGGTTGTTAAGGAAAAATAGGGAAAACTCCTCCTCGTCTATGGGGTTAGTTAGATTCAAATCTGAGGTCAAGGCTGGATCTTAGGGAGGATCCACAATTGATGGAGAAATATCCTCAACCTATCCAAAGAATCTCTAAGGTGTTTAGGCCTCTCCAAGCTTATATAAGGAGGCCTCCTCATGGTGAAAGGATATAGAGAAATTGAGAAATACCTAACTTATGATCTCATAAGGAAGGAAGAGGACATTGAAGGCATCGAACTTATGATCTCATAAGGGAGATAATCAGTGAAGAATATTCATTTTGTTTGTATATCATTTGAGCAAGGGGTTGAATAAGGAGAGCTCAGTGAGGCTACTGCATTTGCATCAAAGGTCTTTAAGTATCTCTATTGAGTTCTCATTAATAAACGTGCTTGACATGTTTCCTTCAATATTGTGTATGTCTACATGAACTTGTATTTAATGGATATATCTAGTTTCAAACTAATCATAGTAGAATATGAAGCATTCTTTGTCTTTGATTGGATTGCAGGACCTATTGAAGAGCTTGTGGATCAGAGCTCAACTTGGAACTGGGCGAGGACAAACATCATAAAAAGGTACATCTTCCTCCTCTTCTCTATAGATTAGTTTAGCTAGGTTTAAAGGGATTTTAGTGACCAAAGTTAGCACTTTTTTTTCTTGGTTATAGGGGTCTAGATCCAACAAGAAATTCACTTGTCTGTAGGAGGATTTTCCTGTAACAGAAATTGGCGACTCCACTAGGGAGCGAAGCTTTCAGTTTTGGTTTCCTTCCTTGGTCTTGTTTTTAGCATTTTCTCATCTTCAGGTCTTATTCATGTTGTGTTTATGATTCTTAGATGTGTTGTTGGCTCTTGAATTCATCCCATACACACTCAATTTCTGGATTTTCTTGAGGTTTTTGAGTTCTGGGCAAGTTTTTGTTCTTCTGAGAGGCTAGCACTCCGCTGCCTCTACAACTAGAGCATTGTCACTCCATTTTAGGCTCCCACCGAGCGTTGCAATGCTTTGGTACCCTTGACTCCAGAGAACTGGTCCTTTTCTGCTAAAAAAGTTTTTGGGAGTTGATCTCTGAGTCTAGTTTTTGCTTTTTCATCTGCTCAAGGCTATTACCATCTCAGTGTGTCCTTATTTTTGGCCTCCAACATTTTGATTTCTAAGAATTTATGAGGTTTTGTTTATATTTTTGACATCTTCCTTCCTTACTTTGAGTCATTCTTCTTCTTTGAGATTTGGAGTCGATCTACTGCTTTTTTCATTTATCTGATTGAATGAAAGATGTTGTAAGGAAATTCAAAGATCTATCCATTGTTCCATTTGATATTTGAGGTCATTTTCCCCAAAAAATTCCTCTTGTATTTACTTAAATTTTCCCACCTTTCAGATCACTTTTATTGTTTGATCATCATCCATTAGCCTTCTCCTACCTTCACTAGCAATTTCACCAATTTTTATGCATTCTGGGTGAGTTTTTCTTCATTTTTTTTTTGACTATTTTTTGAATTTCTGGGTGGATCAACACCCCCCTGTAGTCCATATCAGGGAACTATCACTCCCCTACATTTCTTTAGGGAGCGCCGCAAAACTATGTATCCTTGAGACAGGGAGCGTTGGTCTCCTTTTTGGAAGATTTTTGCCCTTTTCTGCTCAGATTTTCTCAGCTTGTTTTGTGGAAGTATTTACCCAGACTTTGTGATTGGTTTGTGAAGTTATTTAGGTTGATTTTGGATGATTATCACTACCTATTGTATTTATTGGAGCTTGAAACCTTGTTTAGAAATGTGAAATTTCCTTTTCTAGCTGCTTATTTTGTCGGGACAGTTTTGAGTGATTCCTCTTTCTCCCTGTCTTTTCATGGATTCTTCTCTACATTTTCTTGTGTTCCTTCAATTCTTGATTGATTGTAGAATTCTTGATTGTGTTATTTTCAAAACAAGTTTCTACCTGTTTTCTTTCATTGCTTTGAGTGCATGCTTTGTTTGAAACCTTTGTTGCTTCATGCCTTTTGCATCTGTAGAGGACTCTTTCTCCTGATTGAAAGTAGTAGATCATCAAATGATTTGTATTTACTTTCTTTATACATTAGAATCAAACAAATAATATGGATGCGTTCTTTATTTTGGGTAGTGAAACTAGTTTGTAGTTGAATTAGTGAAATTGGATGGTTTTTGGCTAGTGGTGCAAATTGCATGGGAGGCCAAGAATCATGTATTGGTGTACAGTCTCTTAGACTCATTTCTTGAAGATCTTGACATTGATGAGTTTAATAAAATTTGTGGGACATTATGCATTTGGGAATGATAAACGTTTTCTCCTTCTCATAATATATCTTTCATTGAAGTGAAATATTTGCATTCTCTTTTCTTTGCATTGTTTAGAGTCAGTCAAAACATCATTTAGTCCCCTCCATGTTCCTCTTGAGTAAAAATAAACCTTAAAATCAAGCACTAACCTAAAATTTATTAGATATTTTTACATTTTCTATTAGAAAACCTACATTAGCTTAAGGTTTAGGGCTTTGGAATAGGTTGAAAGGATAGTTTTCCAAAGCTGTCAAACAAACTTAGCATCTTGCGATGCAGAGAGAAAATCCAATTTTCGTATAAGATTTCTGGGATCCCCCTCTCACACAGGAGTTATGCATGAGGTCTCATTTGAGAGAGTTACATATATTATCCCTCCCTGTTTTAACCGTTCATAGTAGTCAGATCGTATATTGGGGGTTCTTCTTGAGGTTCAACTGTCTTCATTTGGTCTCGGTGCTTCATGAACTCTGAACTTGTTTGGAGTCCTCTAGAGTTCTATCGGTCCACTTGCCCTTAGTTCTCTTAAAGGATTTCGAACTTTTTATCCTGCCCATACGTTCGGACTAGACTGTCGATTGTACTCACTCAGGGGCTGACTGTAATTTGGTGACCTTAGTAGCCATAATCTTCAGGGTCTTACACAAGGTGATGGTGAAGGGAAGTCTCATTGTACCTGTAACAGATGTTGGTCAAACTCACTTGGGCTCCTTGGAGGGTAAATCCACAATTATTGCCTGGAATATTGCACCAAGGCGTAAGTATGTTAAGCAGGTCGCCAATGTAACTGATCCACCCACTCTATCCTTGCCCCTTCCTATATTGATCTCACGACATTAGATTTCATCCCCAACTAGTAGTTTCATTATGGGAAGTTTTGTTTGATTGTTTGCTTCTTAGATTCATAGCGTGTGTTGTTTGTTTTACTTAGTGGACCTTAGGTCAAGTCAATGTTAATGGCATCAACTCCTAGGAGTACCAATGGAGGAAGCCCTTGTCTTGGGGAACCTTTCACCTTTCCTTATTTTGGAAACATTGGTCCTTCGTACATTACCACACTTAGTCTTCCAGGACTCACCATAGGATTACCGGCTTGGTTGTTCCCCACTCCGGTGATCTCGAATCTTCCCAGTGCTTTAGCTTCACCTAATACTTTAGATGTAAGTACACTACCCACACATCAACCTCATGTCGAATTTTCACCTTCTTCACCCATTAAGTCTCCTTCCTTTCTCCTTCTTCACCTAGTGAAATCTCTAAAGCAAGTAGCCAAGTTGATAAGAAGAACAAGAAACAAAAAGAGAAGAAGAAGAAGAACCCAAAAAGGACCAAGCCTCCAACCATATCAAATGTTGGATTCAAGAAACCAACTACTCTTAATCATACTGGGAGTGTTGATGAGGTCGAAAGATTAAAATGACGAATCTGAAACCCAAATTCCCTTGCAGTCTTTATAAGGGTGACCAATTTCTGAGGGATTGCCCTGTTATTTCCAAGGTCCTAGAAATTTGGTCCTCCTCGTAATCGGCCCCTGCTGAACATGTTGGTGATGCCCCGTTTACTAGTGACGCTAAGGTTGGTAAGAAGAAGACAACTGCCAAATTTCCTTGTATGTTATGCGAAGGTGATCATTATTATCACCTTTGTCCTTGTATGGAAGAGGCTTCTTCTCATTTGGAAAATATTCAACTCCCAATTGGTTATCGTACACTAGTACATATGGGCAGATTATTCCATGAAAATTTTCCACTTTTCCATTATTTTCATTTTTTTTTAAATAGGGAAGGATTTTCGTCGATATTGCCATGAAAGTTCATTGATATAGCCATGAATATATTTTTTAACTTGGTTGGGATTTTCGTGGCTATTGCCACGAAAGTTCATTGCTATTTCCATGAACGTTTGTCGCTATTTCCACGGAAAATTTGCCTATCTCATTGGTCGGTGTTAACGACTATTTGACTAGTTGATCTATATATACTTGACTTTAAGATACTTTGCATCACAATTTCTATAGTTGTGACATTATTCGTGGCTTTTGTTTGAGCTGTTTATTTTTTCCATCACCCACCGGTTGAACAAATCCAATTCTCGATCTACATAGCTTGGATTTTGAGTTTGCAAGGTTAGTATGTTTTTTTTTATTTATGTACTCATTTAACTTGTAAATTTTTGTTCAAGTGTCCAAATTTCATGTATCTTGTGTTTTCCTTGATAATATATTATATGTGTAGTACCATATTTCATGTCTTTGGTTTTCGGATCTAGTTAGTATATTCTATGGAAAAGGGTATGTGGATTCCATATTATTCTAGGTTTATGGAATCCACCTACCAATTTCCCTTCAATTGTATCTAGAATGTCTCTCTCTTTTCATTGATAAAGATATGGAAGTGCTCTTGAAACTCAACCCTGATCGATGAAATGATAGTAATTTATTGTCATTTTATTCTCTCTTTTATTTTTAAGAACTAACAAAAAAACACCAACAAAGCTTAATTGAAGCTTTGATACCACTTGTTACATTGGTAGTACCCAAATGAGATCACACTTGAATAAATTGAAAATAATATAATAGTGACAATAATGGTTGGGATACTTGCACACCTAATGGTTGGTTGGCACTTATTAATTTAATTAAATGAAGGAAGAAATATCCATGAATAAAATCTTGAAGTTGATTGTTATATTGATAAATGATAAGTTATGGTATATATAAGATAGGGAGGAAGCTCATGTTTATAAAAATAAGATACATAAACACTAACCCAAAACTTATGTTAGGTATATATGTCATTATTATATAAAGGAAGCATTTGTACACATATGACCTTATTATAAAGATGTTATCTATGTCGTTATTAGGCACATAACAATCACTTTTAACAAACCACCTTCAACCATCTTAGCTTATGGTTAGCCACCTTTAACTTTATTGGCTTATGACTAAGCACCTTTAAAAAATGAACTTATGATTATATACCATACTCTTCCAATATAAATAAAGTATATTTGTTTCAACTTTCTCAATAAAATCCACATACCCTTTTCTTATATGTGATGTTGTTTCTCTCAATTTTTTATAATCACACGCAATTATATATGTAGTGATTAAATTTAGATTGTAGTTGATGTTACTTGTTTATAAACTATTAATAAGGAGTATCTAAAATATAAAAAATTCATGATGAAGTTTACGATAACATGATGAAATCTACTAGTCAAACAATGAAAAATGAGAACATGCCAAAATGTCTGAGAAAATAAAACTGTGACCACTGTAAGTAGCATAAAATCATGACCATTGTATGTAGATGCAAATCAACACATCATAATTTAAGCCAACCCAACCCAATTGTGGATGACAAGTGGTTGGCATTCTTTTTTTAGTGGTGAATTTCAAATATAGGAATTTTGTCTAGGAATTTTGTACTATGGTGTTGAGTGATTCAAGTTTGACAAATTTTGACCACTTTCGTTAAATGGTGTGTAATTATTTTCCATGGTGATTCAGTACACACTACTCTATAGTACAAATTGAAGCATATTGATCTCAATAGTTAATTGATAATAAAAAAATGCATGTCAAAATGTCTTAGAAGAAATAATTGTGTGGATTGTAGGTCACTGTAAATAAACATATCATAATCGAAAGGAGTAGCTAAAATATAAAAATTTGACAACATATTGTTTGGTATAGTGTATGTAAGACAATTACTTATTAGGACAAGGATTTGTCACTATGAATGAAAATGACAGGAAGCTTGCTCAGTTAAGAGTGGCATTAGAGGCAAGGGGCGATGGAAAATGGTATTTCCCTTGATATGATTGCAGAGGCTTGCAAAGAAAAATAATTTTAATAACAACAACTGAAATACATTGTAGGGAAAAGGGGCACACCGAAGGGGGTTATGAATATCATCCCTTGGTAAGAGGATTCAATATTTAATGTATTCTCTGTAATAATCAGCATGTCATGAATTTAAATAATATTTCTTATCAACATTTTTATATTTTCTATACAAACTAACTTTTCTACATTGTTTTTAAATATATAGATGATGCCCCCAAAATGTCGACCTCCAGAGAGTTATTTGCCAAGTACTAGCAGAAATACTCCTTTAGGGGGTGATGAACTTCGAGATCAGAATATTGAAGCTGTTGATAAAGTTATTAATGATGATATGGATGGAGATAACATTAGTGATTCAAATCAGGAAGATGAGGTACATAGATTGATCCAAGACACATTTTCTCCAATGGATGAGGACAACCAGGATGATAGTCATGATGTTGATCCTCTACTTGAGAAGTCACGTCAACCTCTTTATGAAGGCTCAACAACAAATCTTGTATCTCCTATATTGTTGTTGGTGAACCTGAAGGTTTTGAATGGTTTATCAAATGCATACCTCACACAGATACTAAGGTATTTAATTTGTTAATTATTTATGCCTACATGTTCACAAATACTTTAAAGGTTCAATTTTTTCCTACATTGCTATTGTTTTCTAATTTGTAAATTAGTGTATTGGATGCGATATTGATGATTAATATTTTTTACATTGACTTATTGTTTAGAATTTTCTTGATTGTTAGGTGAAGTTCTATTACTAATGTCAAATATTTTTCCATGCACATATCGTGAAATATCCATGATTATGAAAGAAATTGGAATGGACTATCAGGATATTGATGCATGTCCTAATGATAATATCATATATTATGGACAATATGCATTATAAAATGAATGCCAACAATGTCAAATAAGTATATGTTGAACCGATAAAGTATCAAATAAGGTGCCTCGCAAAGTTCTTCATTACATTTCCACGTTTCCATCAGTTGTTCATGTGCCAAAGTATAGCACATTTTATGGATTTCCATGCAAAGAACAAAAGTCAAGACGATGTTCTTCGAATTCATGTAGATGGTTCTACATTGAAGTACATCGAAGAAAAGTGGCCAATTTTTACAGAATAACCTCGTAATGTTAGACTTTTGTTGGTAGCTGATGGTGTCAATCCATTTGGAGAGCTTCATTCTACATACTTAGTGTGACCTATTTTTGTTATAAACAATAACCTTCCTCCTTGGATGTCGATCAAGAGAGAGCACACAATGTTGGAAATGATTGTTCCAGGTATTTAATTATCTTTTATTTGCTTTAAAGTATGACAAAACATTTCATTTCTTTGTTTGTGCATGGTAATTATTTATTTTATATATAACTACATCTAGATAAGTATAATTAATCATACAGTATGTTGAACCAAATAGGTAGGTACCATGTTAAAGATATGAATGTATATATTGAGCCTCTTATCGATGAGTTGTTGAAATTATGAGCTGGGATCACTATGTATGACATCTCTAAACCAATAGGGCAAAAAAGATTTCAATTCCATGGAATACTATCGTGGACAATTCATGATGTTCCTAGGTTAACACATTTTTGTGGTATATTGTTACTTCATTTTGTGATTTAATATTATATATATTTATTGAAAATATCATGCATTATTTTAAATTGTAACTCTAATTTGACACTACATTAATTCATATATCTTGTAGGTCTTCAAAAAAAGGGTAAATTTTCATGCCCAGTTTGTGGTCTGAGGATAAAATATCATCGTTTGAGTTTATGAAAGGAAGCGTTTGATGAGTATAGGCGCTTTCTGCCTAAGAACCATAGTTATAGAACTATAGAAAAAGAAAAATTCAATGGTAAAGAATAAAATGGAAAATAACCACGAAGAATGACACCTCGCCTATGGAAGTTGGAATATAGTAGAAATCATCAAGGTACGCAAATTATTTATGTATGACATATTATATAAATATTTGGTTAGTTTCATTAGTATTAATTTCATTTTGTCCCATTAATTAGTGTTAATTTCAATTTGTTGATGTTTCATGAATGTCTTTAAGGCACGAATGGGCTTCCATGAGGAATGAAAAGATACCCGATGCAATTCAGTATATTTACAATACTACGATAACCTACAAATAGTTCATCTATTTGATATAATGCATATCGGGAAGAACATAAAAAAATTGTTATGGAAAATATTAGATGGAAGGAGTAACAAAGAGAGAATTGGAAAGATTTGTTGTGACATCCAGGAAGCTAATCATGCATTGCAAAGTATTATTATTAATTCTAATGGAGATGGTCATGAACATAATACTAGTCTTCCTTGGTTATTGACGGAGCAACATAGTAATATTGTAAAAGAGGTCATTCAAAAAATTTGGTTTCTGACGGGGTTTTCGTTGAACATAAAAAATATTTTAACGAAAAAAGGTGATTTTGGTGGGGTTAAAACACATGATTGGCATACATTCATTAAGGTAATTAGTAGGTTATAATATATTTCCTTATTGGTACGCATGTTTTGGAAACAAATAATAATTATTTGTTTTTTTTTATAGTATGTTCAACCTTTATCTCTCCCAGACGACTTTGACAACAACATAAAAAAAATTATTTATGTACTTGGAAAATACATGAGATAAGTATTGTTTTATAAGGAAAATGTACTTCTTATGTTATTTGTAGCAGAACTTATTGACATATTATGTGTTATCTACAAATTTATGTATGCTTTGATATTATTTTATTGCATCGACATTTGTAGGTGGCTATCATCAAAATAAATCCATAAAAAAGATATAAGGTATTGGAAGAGAGAAATTCCCTGACTAATGTGTCAAATGCAATAGTATCTACCTCCACCATTTTTCAATGCACAAGAACACTACCTCATACACTAAGTTGAGGATATTGAATTATGTGGACCAGTACACACAAGGTCGATGTGGATGGTGGAGAGGCAATTGAAGTCACTGAAGGCTTTTGTTAGACAAAGAGCACGTCCAAAGGGTTCTATGGTTGAGGAATATATGGTATATCAATGAATGGTGTATATTAGTCAATATCTACCTAAATTAGCAGAAAACATGAATGTGCCTCGCATTTGGCATCTCGACTCCATTAACAAATTTGAAGGGGAGGTCCTATTGGGGAAAGGTAAAATGTGGACTGTGAAAGGTAATTATTAGATGTTGATGTAGATTTAATATATTAAACATTTATTAAATTATTCCTTTATTAACAATAGATAATTAATGATATTAAATTGTTATGTTGTCATATAGTTGCTTGAGAGTGGGATGCCTTACTTTTATACATTGCAAACAACATTGATTGGATGGAGCATTGGATAGAATATACTGAAGAATAATTTGGTAGGTTATCATGGGATGGGGTGAGTAATATGATTAAAACAAAACATCGTCATCGAGATTAATTTCCTGATCTTACATCAAGGGAAGTTGATTTATCCTTTGGTTTAAAAGATAAACAGACAAGTTAAATTTTTCACCCACATTTTCCTAGTTTTTTCCCAATTCTTCAATGTATTGGTTTGTTTAATTTTTGAAATATATATTTACTAAGTCCTATATGAGGTTTAATAATTGACAATGTATATGAGGCTATGTGGTGTAATGGTCGTAAATTTTGTATCAAAATGTTGGATGATAAGATGAAAACCTCATATTGTGGGATAATTGTAGTGTTTAAGGTCACCAACATTTCTTCTAGAAGTGATAGAAATCTGGAAGAAAATGACAATAGGTACTATGGCCATTTGGAGGATATAATTGAGTGTGATTTTAATTCCTTTAAAATAGTTTTCTTTGAGGTTAAATGGTACAGGATACAAATGCATGAATGTGATCCTGAAAGAACTGTTATTGAGCATGATAATGGATTTACCATGGTTAATACAAAGGAATTTGAACTGGGTACAGAGCCTTATGTTCTTCCAAGTCAATCTGAGCAAGTATTTTACTCAGAGGTACCTGGTAAAGCAGGTTGGTCATACGTTGTTAGATATAATCCAAGAGGAAGACTAGTAAACTATAATCATGTAGTCTAGGATGAATATAATAACGAGAAAGAAGATCATGATTATGCAGATCAGGAGCAGGTGGCTCATGTAGTCGATGTGTTAGATGAAGAAGTTGAAGAAGTTGATCATCCAAATGTAGGAGCCAACGATCTCATTGACGATATCGATAACTATATTAGTGAAAATGGTGTTGATGATGATGTTGATAGGAATGAGCCTTTCACCAATATCGATTCTAAACCAGATCCTAATACAGATGTTGAGCTGGATGAATAAGAATATGATAGATATTTAATTGTTGAAAAGAAGAGGTATGTGTTTATATCTTTTATATGATCTTTATATGTTTTTATTTTGTATAATATAGTATATGATACATGTTCTTTAGAATTTCAAATTAGGTAATATGGGGAAATTGAGAGTAATGTGAGGGGGGAGGCATAATTAGAGCTTCCACCTTCACGTGGTTGCCCTTGTTTAGTAGAGAATGAACTATTCTTGAAAACAAGAGGACCTTTGCGTGACTGTGCCTAATCATACCAATGATGTAGGTATGTCCATCATCAATTCTCATACCAATGATGTAGGTATGTCATAGCACCTTAAAAATTATCATTCTCCAAATATTTTATACAAATTTTACAAGGAAATTGTACTAGGACTAGACACGGGAAACAATGACCTATGAATGGGGCCAACGTTGAAATTATTTCAAACTGTTTCTGTATTCATTGAAATTTGACATGGATAGACTATTTGCATGCCTTAATGAAATGGGAGGGTTTCTGGACTCAAATTTGACTCACACACCCACTTTCTTCCATCATCAATTCATCATGTAAACCATAAAACCTAATTTAGTGGAGTCATCGATTTGTTGGGTTTTAG
>JZKD02S1104581.1:138625-162065 GCA_000966675.3 Picea glauca
TTCCTCCTTGGATGTCGATCAAGAGAGAGCACACAATGTTGGAAATGATTGTTCCAGGTATTTAATTATCTTTTATTTGCTTTAAAGTATGACAAAACATTTCATTTCTTTGTTTGTGCATGGTAATTATTTATTTTATATATAACTACATCTAGATAAGTATAATTAATCATACAGTATGTTGAACCAAATAGGTAGGTACCATGTTAAAGATATGAATGTATATATTGAGCCTCTTATCGATGAGTTGTTGAAATTATGAGCTGGGATCACTATGTATGACATCTCTAAACCAATAGGGCAAAAAAGATTTCAATTCCATGGAATACTATCGTGGACAATTCATGATGTTCCTAGGTTAACACATTTTTGTGGTATATTGTTACTTCATTTTGTGATTTAATATTATATATATTTATTGAAAATATCATGCATTATTTTAAATTGTAACTCTAATTTGACACTACATTAATTCATATATCTTGTAGGTCTTCAAAAAAAGGGTAAATTTTCATGCCCAGTTTGTGGTCTGAGGATAAAATATCATCGTTTGAGTTTATGAAAGGAAGCGTTTGATGAGTATAGGCGCTTTCTGCCTAAGAACCATAGTTATAGAACTATAGAAAAAGAAAAATTCAATGGTAAAGAATAAAATGGAAAATAACCACGAAGAATGACACCTCGCCTATGGAAGTTGGAATATAGTAGAAATCATCAAGGTACGCAAATTATTTATGTATGACATATTATATAAATATTTGGTTAGTTTCATTAGTATTAATTTCATTTTGTCCCATTAATTAGTGTTAATTTCAATTTGTTGATGTTTCATGAATGTCTTTAAGGCACGAATGGGCTTCCATGAGGAATGAAAAGATACCCGATGCAATTCAGTATATTTACAATACTACGATAACCTACAAATAGTTCATCTATTTGATATAATGCATATCGGGAAGAACATAAAAAAATTGTTATGGAAAATATTAGATGGAAGGAGTAACAAAGAGAGAATTGGAAAGATTTGTTGTGACATCCAGGAAGCTAATCATGCATTGCAAAGTATTATTATTAATTCTAATGGAGATGGTCATGAACATAATACTAGTCTTCCTTGGTTATTGACGGAGCAACATAGTAATATTGTAAAAGAGGTCATTCAAAAAATTTGGTTTCTGACGGGGTTTTCGTTGAACATAAAAAATATTTTAACGAAAAAAGGTGATTTTGGTGGGGTTAAAACACATGATTGGCATACATTCATTAAGGTAATTAGTAGGTTATAATATATTTCCTTATTGGTACGCATGTTTTGGAAACAAATAATAATTATTTGTTTTTTTTTATAGTATGTTCAACCTTTATCTCTCCCAGACGACTTTGACAACAACATAAAAAAAATTATTTATGTACTTGGAAAATACATGAGATAAGTATTGTTTTATAAGGAAAATGTACTTCTTATGTTATTTGTAGCAGAACTTATTGACATATTATGTGTTATCTACAAATTTATGTATGCTTTGATATTATTTTATTGCATCGACATTTGTAGGTGGCTATCATCAAAATAAATCCATAAAAAAGATATAAGGTATTGGAAGAGAGAAATTCCCTGACTAATGTGTCAAATGCAATAGTATCTACCTCCACCATTTTTCAATGCACAAGAACACTACCTCATACACTAAGTTGAGGATATTGAATTATGTGGACCAGTACACACAAGGTCGATGTGGATGGTGGAGAGGCAATTGAAGTCACTGAAGGCTTTTGTTAGACAAAGAGCACGTCCAAAGGGTTCTATGGTTGAGGAATATATGGTATATCAATGAATGGTGTATATTAGTCAATATCTACCTAAATTAGCAGAAAACATGAATGTGCCTCGCATTTGGCATCTCGACTCCATTAACAAATTTGAAGGGGAGGTCCTATTGGGGAAAGGTAAAATGTGGACTGTGAAAGGTAATTATTAGATGTTGATGTAGATTTAATATATTAAACATTTATTAAATTATTCCTTTATTAACAATAGATAATTAATGATATTAAATTGTTATGTTGTCATATAGTTGCTTGAGAGTGGGATGCCTTACTTTTATACATTGCAAACAACATTGATTGGATGGAGCATTGGATAGAATATACTGAAGAATAATTTGGTAGGTTATCATGGGATGGGGTGAGTAATATGATTAAAACAAAACATCGTCATCGAGATTAATTTCCTGATCTTACATCAAGGGAAGTTGATTTATCCTTTGGTTTAAAAGATAAACAGACAAGTTAAATTTTTCACCCACATTTTCCTAGTTTTTTCCCAATTCTTCAATGTATTGGTTTGTTTAATTTTTGAAATATATATTTACTAAGTCCTATATGAGGTTTAATAATTGACAATGTATATGAGGCTATGTGGTGTAATGGTCGTAAATTTTGTATCAAAATGTTGGATGATAAGATGAAAACCTCATATTGTGGGATAATTGTAGTGTTTAAGGTCACCAACATTTCTTCTAGAAGTGATAGAAATCTGGAAGAAAATGACAATAGGTACTATGGCCATTTGGAGGATATAATTGAGTGTGATTTTAATTCCTTTAAAATAGTTTTCTTTGAGGTTAAATGGTACAGGATACAAATGCATGAATGTGATCCTGAAAGAACTGTTATTGAGCATGATAATGGATTTACCATGGTTAATACAAAGGAATTTGAACTGGGTACAGAGCCTTATGTTCTTCCAAGTCAATCTGAGCAAGTATTTTACTCAGAGGTACCTGGTAAAGCAGGTTGGTCATACGTTGTTAGATATAATCCAAGAGGAAGACTAGTAAACTATAATCATGTAGTCTAGGATGAATATAATAACGAGAAAGAAGATCATGATTATGCAGATCAGGAGCAGGTGGCTCATGTAGTCGATGTGTTAGATGAAGAAGTTGAAGAAGTTGATCATCCAAATGTAGGAGCCAACGATCTCATTGACGATATCGATAACTATATTAGTGAAAATGGTGTTGATGATGATGTTGATAGGAATGAGCCTTTCACCAATATCGATTCTAAACCAGATCCTAATACAGATGTTGAGCTGGATGAATAAGAATATGATAGATATTTAATTGTTGAAAAGAAGAGGTATGTGTTTATATCTTTTATATGATCTTTATATGTTTTTATTTTTTATAATATAGTATATGATACATGTTCTTTAGAATTTCAAATTAGGTAATATGGGGAAATTGAGAGTAATGTGAGGGGGGAGGCATAATTAGAGCTTCCACCTTCACGTGGTTGCCCTTGTTTAGTAGAGAATGAACTATTCTTGAAAACAAGAGGACCTTTGCGTGACTGTGCCTAATCATACCAATGATGTAGGTATGTCCATCATCAATTCTCATACCAATGATGTAGGTATGTCATAGCACCTTAAAAATTATCATTCTCCAAATATTTTATACAAATTTTACAAGGAAATTGTACTAGGACTAGACACGGGAAACAATGACCTATGAATGGGGCCAACGTTGAAATTATTTCAAACTGTTTCTGTATTCATTGAAATTTGACATGGATAGACTATTTGCATGCCTTAATGAAATGGGAGGGTTTCTGGACTCAAATTTGACTCACACACCCACTTTCTTCCATCATCAATTCATCATGTAAACCATAAAACCTAATTTAGTGGAGTCATCGATTTGTTGGGTTTTAGTTTTCCCAGTGAATGGATGATTTTTTTTTGACATGGAATGGGACAACACATGTACCTTCTTAATTTTCTTCCTTCACTTGATGTCGGCCTAGTCATTCCTAGACTTGAATTGAAAGTTACCCCTAGTCTTATTCACCACCCTTCATGAAACTTGTCACCAAACGATCATTAGATCAAAAGGTTGGAGGCATATGGGCATTGGGACCATGAGGCTGTATAACCCTACAATAACAAGAGACATTAATTGAATTTTGACTAGATTGAAAGGTGCGTGCAATTGAAAATAATAACAACCCAAAACTAAAATGGATCAATACACAGACTGTCAATGAGAGGTGATATAGTCATGGTGTGTAGGAAGAGGCCTAACACCTTCAAAATTATCATTCTCCAAATATGTTATACAAATTTTACATGGAAATTGTACTATGACTAGACACGAGCAACAGTGACCTATGAATGGGGCCAATGTTGAAATTTTTTCAAACTGTTTTTGTATGCATTGAACTTTGACGTGGATAGACTATTTGCATGCCTTAATTATATGGGAGGGTTTATGGACTCAAATTTGACTCACACACCCACTTTATTCCATCATCAATTCATCATGTAAACCATTAAACCTAATTTAGTGGAGTCATCGATTTGTCAGGTTTTAGTGTTCCCAGTGAATGGATGCTTTTTTGTTGACATGGAATGGGACACCACATGTACCTTCTTCATTTTCTTCCTTCACTTGATGTGGGCCTCATCATTCCTAGCCTTGAATTGAAAGTCACCCCTAGTCTTAGTCATTACCCTTCATCAAACTTGTCACCAAACAATAATTAGATCACAAGGTTGGAGGCATATGGGCATTGCGATCATGAGGCTTTATAACCCTATAGTAACAAGAGACACTAATTGAACTTTGACTAGATTGAAAGGTGCATGAAATTGAAAATACTAACAACCAAAAACTAAAAGGGATCAATGCATAGTCTGTCAATGAGAGGTGATAAAGTCATGGTGTGTAGGAAGAGGCCTATCACCTTCAAAATTATCATTCTCCAAATTTTTTATACAAATTTTACAAGGAAATTGTACTAGGACTAGACACGAGCAACAATGACCTATGAATGGGGCCAATGTTGAAATTTTTTCAAACTATTTCTGTATGCATTGAAATTTGACATGGATAGACTATTCACATGCCTTGATGATATGGGAGGGTTTTTGGACTCAAATTTGACTCACACATCCAATCTCTTCCATCGTCAATTCATCATGTAAACCATAAACCATAATTTAATGGAGTCATCGATTTGTCGGGTTTTAGTGTTTCCAATGAATGGATGCGGTGTTGTTGACATGGAATGGGACAACACATGTACCTTCTTAATTTTGTTCCTTCACTTGATGCGGTCCTTGTCATTCCTAACCTTGAATTGAAAGTTACCCCTAGTCTTAGTCATCACCCTTCATGACACTTATCACCCAACGATCATTAGATCACAAGGTTGGAGGAATATGGGCATTGGGTTCATTAGTATGTATAACCGTATAGTAACAAGAGACATTATTTGAACTTTGACTAGATTGAAAGGTGTATGCAATTGAAAATACAAACAACCCAAAACTAAAAGTGATCAATACACAGACTGTCAATGAGAGGTGATCTGGACGTAGTGTGTAGGAAGAGGCCTAACACCTTCAAAATTATCATTTTCCAAATATTTTATACAAATTTTACAAGGAAATTTTATTAGGACTAGAGATAGGCAACAATGACCTATGAATGGGGCCAATGTTGAAATTTTTTCAAACAGTTTTTGAATGCATTGAAATTTGATATGGATAGACTATTCTCATGCCTTAATGATACAGAAAGGTTTCTGGACTCAAATTTGACTCACACACCCACTTTATTCCATATTCAATTCATCATGTAAACCATAAACCCTAATTTAGTGGAGTCATTAATTTGTCGGGTTTTAGTGTTCCCAGTGAATGGATGCGTTGTTGTTGACATGGAATGGGACAACACATGTACCTTATTAATTTTATTCCTTCACTTGATGTGGGCCTAGTCATTCCTAGCCTTGAATTGAAAGTTTCTTGTAGTCTTAGTCATCACCCTTGATGACACTTGTCAACCAACGATCATTAGATCACAAGGTTGGAGGCATATGGGCATTGGGATCATGAGGATTTATAACCCAATAACTCTCATGTTCTTCCTCACCATTGCAATAACCCTACTAGTAACCCATTTGTTGTCACAACTTGTGTAAACCACCATGTTTGTAGCACTATCCACCATAAACCCATGCCTTTTCCTTGCAGGTAGTTTTTTTGGTTTGTCAAACCTAGGTTTGGTCCCTTGTTTATTTTGTTTTGTGATTCTCAATAGTTGTAAGAGTTGAAACCACCTTCTCCCTTTCTTCCCAAACTATTCGAATTGGTGCAAAAGAACCACCAATCCTGAAATCACTTGAAGAAACATTCACATCATTGAGGGTGAAAAGTATATTTATTTTGGATCTAAATTTTCCTTTAACAATTATGTATTAGGTCAATCTTTTTTAAGGTTAATTGCCAATCATTGAACTCACTATCTGCTTTCCTGACATGCTTCCTCCATGCAAAATTATATTATTTTATATGATGCCTTTTCCTTCTTTAGGCAAGACAAATATGCTCCATGGAACCAATATTGACAATGCATGGTCCACCACATTTTTAGATCATAAAAAACCTCTAAGCACTCAAGTTTCTATATGACTAATTTTGGAAGAAAAAGGAAACCAATAACTATACATAATAAATGCATCTTTCTTGAATATTTTTTCTATAGCCATGATTTTACTAACAAAATGCATGTCTCTAAATAATGAACTATTAAGTTTTTGTTAAAAATAGAATATCCTAGCAACATGGGAATGAACATAATGGGCTAGATGCTCATGACTCAATACTTTATTTTTTTAAATTAACTTTGAAAAGGCCCATGATATGGTCAAGTTTCCTTTCATCTTGGTCATGCTTAAGGATCTTGAATTTGTCCCCTTGTTCCCTAGAGCCATGGAAAATCTTCTTTGAAGCAATGATATATCTCTCCATCAACATATAGAAATAAGAAGAAGTAGGGATAATCCATTATATTTGACAAGGATCTATGTTGGAAATTGAAATTTATGTGATGGTAATAGAAGCCTTGGTCTACTTGATCTTTCACATTATAGGTTAATGTTTGATTAAAGACATCCCTCTCCCTAAAAAAGGAATCAAGTAGTTTGTCACTGAGAATTTTGCTAATGATTTATTTCTCACCATTAGAGAGGAATATAAATTAATGATCAATTCAATGGACTATATTTATATATTTATATCATTTAGACATAAATCTATTTATATCATTTTTTGGGAAAGTACGGAGGGTGGTAAGAACTTCATAAAGTAAATTATAATTTTTGTTGCATGTTGAGGGTCTATATGGAAATCCTCGTAATACACATCCAACCTTGAGGTTTCGTGCACCAAATGGATTATTAGAGTACTATAATAAAACAAGGTCTCGAACTATTGACGAAATACAAAGTCTCATATTTGGTTTGTATTTTAATGAACATTCCATATGGTGGTCCTCCATCCTTTGCACGAAGCAAAAACCTTCATTGAGACAACCTAGTTCTTAACCCTAAGAGGCATTAACATGATTAGAGATGTTTTTGTCTCCGAGACTTGGGACAATATTATGTAATATAATATTATATAGAATATATATAATTTATAAATTATGTAAATTATATAATATATAAATTATAATATATATATATACTGTATTATATATAAATTATAATATATATATTATATTATATATAACTATAATAAAAGGAAAAAAGAAAAAAAATACCAAAAAATAAACAAATAACAAAACATAAGTTTGAAAAAAAAAAAACACATTTCAATGTCTCACGTGAGCTAGCTGGAGGAGAAGGTTGATGTCAAAGTAGAAAGGAGGTTTTCGTAGGTTGCGTGAGCTAGGAGGGAACACAGAGGAGGGAACATAGAGTTTAGGGTAGAGAGGAGGGAACATAGAGGAGGGAACACAGAGGTTAGGGTAGAGAGGAGGGAACGCAGAGGAGGTAGGTCACATGAAGAGGAGGAGAAGGAGGTCAGGGTAGAGAGGAGGGCACACAGAGGAGGATAAGGAGAAGGATTTTGATGGCAGAGGGGAGGGAACACGAGGAGAAGGAGAAGAAGAAGTAGGTTGAGGAGAAGGACAAGGAGGTCGAGGGCAGAGAGGAGGGCACACAGAGGAGGATAAGGAGGTCAACCTGCACGTGAGGAGAAGGGGAAGGAGGTTTACAATAGAGAGGAGGGAATGCAAGGAGAAGGTCGAGATCGATGGCATGATGGATAGAGGAGGAGGAAGGAACTCCATGTGAAACCTATGTGCGAGGAGAAGGAGTTTGACAATCAATTCAACATGGTATTATTTCTCTTCTTTTAAGTTTTCTGGTATTTTTATATTGAAACATGCCATCAACATGTTCAGATTCTCCATTTTATATTTCGATCTTGGGATCATTAGTATCCCATTCATTACTTTAAATTCCCAAGGTTTTTCCACACATCTTACAAACCACTACTAAAATAGAGGGAACCCAACACCATCAATGAAGAAAACAAATTAAATAAATGATAATGAGAGAGTTGTGAGCGTATGTCAACTAATTTGCCCCTTTAAAAAAAATTCATTTATGTGCAAGGGAGAAATATGTCTGTGAGAAAAGATGAAACATCTAGCCCCCACACATACATTCAATAAGGTGTGTGGGATAAACACACCCTCAAAATAACAAAAAATTCACAAGAGGATACCTAAAACCCTAGTATCATTCTTAGAGATTAATGTAAAGGATTTGAGCCAACACCTTAGGCCTATGAACCACTACTAAAATAAAGGGCACCCAACACCATTGATGAGGTAAAAGAAATAAACTACAATTTAATTCTATTATTTCAATCCTTAAAGATTATGCTCACTACCCTCATCAATATCTCTTTTGTGTGGAGAATGTTAGGGCCAAAATCCATTCATGCAAATCAGACTTAAAAAACTATAAATGAAGTAAAATTCAACTTTAGGTTTGGCATAGTACTCATGTATACAAAACCATAAAGGGAAAATATTGCATGATCATGCAGACCCAAAATGATTTATAGCACCCAACTAAATTCTCCCTCAAATTTGAGATTCAAATTCCACCACTTGTGATTTTGAAGCTTCCATGTTGTGATCATCAATACCACATAGTTAAATATGATTATTCCACACATCCATTAAGTCAACCATGATATTTTTAGTGTGGCAGTATGAGAATTTATAGGATTTTCATATGCACCTATAGTCTCTATTTACTATTCACGTCAATGTTTTATCTTCACCCACTATGCATATGTTCCATCCTTGTCTAATCTTGAATGAACACCATGTAGGAAAATCTTGTGCTTTTAATTATATTTCATCCCATTTGTATTCTGTGTCTCATCCCTTCAATTCTACATGGTTTTTTATTAAACCTAAAACATTATAGAATTTGATTTTGGTTCGAGGTCAAGTTAGTGGGAAGTGTTTCACAAATAGACAACATAAGAATATCACTCCACCCATTCTATTATTGGACCGGAAATATCATAAAACACATGTTTAAATTAAGTATTGGTGTTGGGGAAGGATCCATGCAACACTGAGGAACATAAGGGTTGATATCTACCTAGGCTCTTGAATCCAAAAATATTATGAAACACAATCATTCATTGTATCATGTTGAGAACCACCTCACCTCAACATCATATCACCTCACCATCATCAATGCCTTTGATGGTTCCTTTTAACATCATCACCTCATGATAATTCCACTTCTAATGCCCTCATTAGTTGTAGGCTATCATTTGCAAATTTCACCCTATCTCATAATAGTTGTTTCCTCTTGCCTCTCTTTCCTTCACTAGTTCAACCCTATGGTGTTAATCTTAAGAGGGAATTTTAGGAAACAAGTCTTAATCATCTATACCAAGGTGCAACAACATGTTTTTGAAGAAGTGAAGATGTTGAAGCTATGCACTACACCTATTAAAAGATAGGAATTTAATGCCCAAAAATAATTGTTGTTATATCTGTAACAATGGGCTCTCGTACTAGGGCCAATGTTCCAATTATTACATAAAAGAAAGATACCAAGAGCACTTACAAAACCCTCTTGGTTTTCATGTCCAAGTCTGGTCGAGTCCTTCCAATCTTATCCAATGTCCTTAGCTGAGGTTCCAAGGCTACAATTGACCTTCCAGCCCTTGACCTGGTCCTCTCCTTGCTCACCAATAATCCCTATGCAACTTATCCAACTATGCAAATATGCAACTATATGCAACTTTATGCAACAATGCAACTTATGCAACTATATTGCAACTATATGCAACTATATTGCAACGATTTTGTATGCAACTATTTGCATCTATGCAACACACAACTTATGCAACTTATGAAACTTTATGGAACTTATGCAACTTTATGCAACTTTATGCAACATTGTACCCTTTATGTAACTTTATGAAACTTTATGCAACTCAAGAGTGGGATGCTATCTGGGAATATTGTACCCTTGAAATCACTAAATCATGCATATACAATGTTAGATACTCATAAATCCTTTTGTGATGCATTGTCAATCAAAACATTATATTAGAGTAACCAAGTAACCTCCCATCAACCACCACATGCAATGCAATTGTATCATCATTACTAAGTGTTGCAAGTGCAACAAAGTAACTTATATGATGTCGGATTGAAGCACCTTTTATTAAGTGATGAACTTCCTAGGTGGTGAGTAACCTGATTTAGCAAGGAGGTAGTTTGGGTTTAGGTTATCTCAAATATGGTCAAGGTTTCTCTTGGATAAATATAGTAGAAGAAAGTATATTATGTAGCAATACTTTGTGAATGCACTAGTTGGTCATTTTTATGATCAATGTCACTCCCTACTCAAAGGATCACCAATGGTGTTTTGTTATGTAAATAGGTCTTACTCCATAGGCCATAGAATCCCTTGAGAGGCCCCATTAAAGAAACCCCATGAAACATATTCATCCAAATTTGGATGAATATGCACTCTCAATCTTTTGCTTTGGGCTAAAAAAGAATGAATTGTATGCACTCTCAATCTTGTAAAAAAATTGAAGAGTGTAGACCATGTATTTAAAACTATAG
Organism: Picea glauca; assembly: GCA_000966675.3. Taxonomy (NCBI): domain Eukaryota; kingdom Viridiplantae; phylum Streptophyta; class Pinopsida; order Pinales; family Pinaceae; genus Picea; species Picea glauca. The sequence goes on from JZKD02S1104581.1 coordinate 149,599, forward strand.
CCATTTCATGCCACCCACATGGCCCATAGAACATATTTAAAACTATGTGAGTCRTTTGGTTGTTGCCCAAAATCCYRTGAGAAGTGACAAGCTATGAAGAGGTGGAAAATAGTTTCTTCATTCTCCTTGCACAAAGGATAGATGCGTAGACCTTKTCAACTATTGTTTTGTATGTTATCCCATATTTGGAAATTCATCACTTAATAGTTGCAACTTATTAAGTGATGAATTTCCAAATATGTGAAATTCCAAGATCATGGATTTCCAAACTATYGATCCATACTTGAACTCTTTGTTGTGTGTCAAATACAGTTCTCCACTGAGCGTCGAGGGATATATGTTGATAGAAAAATACTAACAATTTCGTATGAAACTATATGCAAATATGCAACTATATGCAACTATATGAAACTTTATGCACAAATGAAACTTATGCAACTATATGCAACTTATGCAACTATATGCAACTATATGAAACTATATGCTCCTATGCAACTATATCCAACTATATGCAAATATTATCCAACTATGCAACTATATGCAACTTTATGCAACAATGCAACTTATGAAACTATATTGCAACTATATTGCAACTATATGCAACTATATTGCAACAATTTCATATGCAACTATATGAAACTATGGAACTATATGCAACTATGCAACATGCAACTTATGCAATTGATGCAACTTTATGAAACTTATGCAACTTTATGCAACTTTATGCAACAATGCAACTATATGAAAATATATGCAACTTATGCAACTATATGCAACTTCTGCATCTATATGCAACTATATTACAATTTCGTATGTAAATATATGCAAATATGCAACTATATGCAACTATATGAAACTATGCAACTATATGCAACTTTATGCAAAAATGCAACTTATGCAACTTATGCAACTATATGCAACTTTATGCAACTATATTGAAACTATATGCAACTATGCAACTATATGCAAGTTATGCAACTATATGCAACTTTATGCAACAATGCAACTTATACAACTATATGCAACTATATTGCACCTAAATGCAACTATATGCAACTGTGTTGGTACCACAAACGTATATTGGCATGATAACTTATCTTATTTTTTTAACGAGTGTAGGTACCACCAAATAGGTATCTGTCGGATCTATCTTCCTCTAGTGATGATCAAGATATACTAAGAGAGGTTGAAAGCAAGACGTATTGTACTATATCTATCGGTTCTAGATCAACTAGATCTGAAAAGGTAAGGAAAAGATTTCGTAAACACATGCAATTTTTTATTGCCAATAGAGGGTCATGTAATTATGATGTTGAGAGCATAGGTGACATTGATTTTCCCTTGAGTTATAAACATCTAGTGCATTGATGTGCACCTAAGGAGCTACTTAAAGTGGACACAAATTTCTTCATCAGTGGGAGGATGTATCGCATTGCTCCTTCATCCTTACATGGATTGGGGTTATTTTCCATGGATGGCATAAAGGTCGGCTATGGCACTGAAAATGAATTGATGGATTATGTCAGACCATTATACAAATACAATCATTTGTTGATGTTCGTCTTTATTCACGAAGTATGCGGAGATACAAAGTTGCCACAAATTATATACAACTAGTAGATAACAATCAAAATAAAGGGGCAACTATGTATATTGATGGAAGGAAAAAATCTACTAGAAACATTGCAGGCTTTATAAATAGTACATGACCAGTGGCAACAACTAAGAAACCGAATTGCATATTTGATGGATGCGAAGGAAATCGTATATTTGTATTTGCAACAAAAACAATAGTTCCAAGTGAAGAGTTGGTGATCGATTACAACTTAAATCGAATAGATGGAGGGGGTGCAGCTATGGGGGTAAATATATTACATACCATTCAACTCAACCTTTCATCAATCATTGTTACAATTTATCGTTGCAATATTTCAATTTTTTACTGCATATATTTCATTTTTCATTATTTATTTTCTGATATTATTGCAATATTTTTTTTTTTTAATCTTACAATTACTTTCATAACTCGTGTTGATTAATTTATTGTGTCAACATATATCCAGGGTGACCGTGAGATATCACAGGCTACATCTGTCCAAGGTGACCATGGAAAGGCACCCACTGTGCCTCAGCAGGTAAATGTTAAATACAGTAACAACTTATGACTATAACAACTAAATTTCAAAAATTTCATTATTTGTTTTATGATATCACTACAATATTTCATTTTTTTAATGTTACAGGTGAATTTCATAACTTTTATTGATTGATTTATTGTGTCAAGATCTGTCCAGGCTGACTGTGGCAAAAAATCACCCACTACATCTGTCCAGGGTGACCGTGAAAAGGCAACCAATGTGCCTCACCAGGTAAATGTTAAATACAATAACAACTTATGACTACAACTAAATTTCGGAAATTTCATTATTTAGTTTTTCTGATAGTACTCCAATATTTCATTTTTTAAATGTTACAAGTGAATTTCATAACTTTTGTTGATTGATTTATTGTGTCAACTTCTGTCCAGGTTGACCGTGTCCAAAAATCACCCGCTACATCTCTCTAGGGTGACCATGGAAAGGCACCCGTTGTGCCTCACCAGGTAAATGTTAAATACAATAACAACTTATGACTACAACAACTAAATTTATGAAATTTCATTATTGTTTTTCTGATATTACTACAATATTTCATTTTTTTAATGTTACAGGTGAATTTCATAACTTTTATTTATTGATTTATTGTGTCAACATCTGTCCAGAATGATCATGTTTGAAAATCACCAGCTACATTTGTCCAGGGTGACCATGGAAAGGCACCCATTCTGCCTCACTAGGTAAATGTTAAATACAGTAACAACTTATGACTACAACAACTAGATTTCTCAAATGTTAAAGTTCATCTCATTAATTTTACTCATAAATGTATTGTGGCATGGTCAACATGGGAAGGCTCCCACTGAGGATATTGATAAGGATGAAATATTTTATTCGAATGACCCAACGACAGCTGTAATGAAGGCCTTGAAGAAGACTAACATAGAATATCTAGGTTTTCTTAGCAAAAGACCCTTGACACAGGAGGACAGAGAAAGAATTGTAGAGATACAAAATAAAATAACTAATTTTGGGGTAAGTGGCATCTTCACATATTTTTATCAGCTATGACAATTTCATATCCGTTTTTTTGTTTTATATTTTGTATATGATTTGATAAAGTAAAGTTTTCCATTTGTAGGATTTTTTAAACCCCGTGCGTCGGGAACTTGTTGATCCTGCAACTGCTATAGGTAGCAGTGATGGTCTAATGAAAAACAAATCTCAACATAGCAAAGTGAAAGTGAGGATTTTTGAGCCTCTTAAGGTTCCCCTCCAATCCATTAGTGAGAGAAATGATTTTGACTGGCATGATACATCGGAGCATGATGAGCCAGAGCCTGGGATTCCACATGACTCCGGAGAGGAACATACTGTAGATGGAGAGGAAACTATTCTACATGGAGCAGAATGAATTAAAAACATTGGATCACTAGATGTCACCTTTCTAGTGGATGACACATGTGTTCCGATGAAGATTCAGAAGGTTGCAGGTAATTGTTAATTAATTGATTCATTTTTTCATGAAATTGAAATGGACATTTGTTGAGATTATTATAAATTAATGGATAACACGTTTATGCAGGAAACAATGTTTTCGATAGAAACATAAATGAAAAAGCATTGGAGTTGTTTGGCCCCATCATTTGCACATGGTGGAATGGCCAAGATAGCAAAAATAAAGATGATTTAATAGACCACATGGTAAACTTGTTCAGAAACACTTTCAACAAGAAAGTGGTTACAAAGTTAATTGGCGAGAATTTAAAATATACCAGGGCCCAATATAGGGAGAAATTGCAATTAGACCTCAAGCACGAGTGCCCTCCCATGGTTCTAGAGAAAGAGTGGAAGGCCCTGATAGAGGATGCAAAGGAGAACTTGTTTAAAAAAGAAGGAATACATCCATGAGTTGGTAAAGCAAGGTACAACACATGCCATATTATCAGTGAAATATGATCATTTATGTTTTTCTTTCCTGTTTCAAGTAACAATTCCGATATCTATTTTTTTTCAAAAATTCCATATGTAGGCTACCAGATGCCTCCAAAGAAACCAAGGCGAGAGTGGAAAAACATGACCAACATAAACTAGGCCAGGGTGGCTATGGAAAACTAAAAGGCTGAACCATAAGATTTAAATGATCAATTGTGGTTAATATTTATTTAACAGTAGCGAACAAATATATGTTTTTGTTATTGGTATTTTTAATGGTGGTATGCATTGCAGTTAAATATGTTTGACACTGCTACCACCGAGGAGGACCTAAATCTTTGTTACAAGCATGATTTTAAAAGCGTGATTGAATATAGAAAAATATTGGGCCAGACTCCTATCTCCCCAACCACGCAGGTAAATCAAATGAATAAGGAAACCACAATAGCATGCTTGTAAAGTCTATTCATATTTTACTATATCACCCTTAACTAAGTATTTATGTTTGTTTTCAAGCAACAATGCTACCACAATAGTGAATCTAGCGATATTCAACAGACAACACATCATACAAGGGTGCACATGTCCAACGATAGTGGAGAGTAGAGTACCCATTACAATATGTATTCTTCAAAATTAGAAATATTTACTGTTATTGTAGATATTTATTTTCTGACTTATACTTATATATTATCTTCTCAAAATTGAATATCATGTAGCTCGGGAGGGTGAACTGCGAGAGGAACCAAGTGGAAAAGAAATTAATGCACCAACTATCACAGCTACACAGACAGGTAAAGAGAAATAGTGTAATGTTAATAAAAATAATGAATTAGTTATTTCAATTATATTTCAACATATCGATATGATCATTTTCATTGTTGCAGTTCACGAACCTGAACAGATGCCTCGACGCCCTTCTCAGTGACGTACCAGAAGTATGGTACACGAGTACATGGAAACACAAAAAATAGAAGGACAGGGCACATGAAATAAAATGTCCTTGGATGATTATGATACCCCAATTGTCAATTTTATGAATGTAAAAAAACATAAATCAAAGAAAAATTAGATGTATAAATTCATAACTTGTATTTGGATGTTTATTAATGTTTATATGTTCATATGTTTTGATGACTATCCTAGTTATGCATGAATGTCTATATGTTTTCTATATAAAAAAAATCATTTGTTGGGTATGGAGAATTGAGAGCAATGTGATGGGGGGGGAGGTGTCATATGAGCTTCCACCTTCTTGTGGTTGGCCTTGTTCAATAGAGAATAACCTACTCTCGAAACAAGGATAAGCCCATTAAGGTATGAGACCACTTAATTTTTTTCTAGAGTATTTTACATAACTAAATGCATGTTTATTTGCTTATATATTATTTACTTATTTACTCATATAAAGAATTTGTCTTTTATGATTCATGCAGGTCTCGGTGATGGAAATGTATCTTGTGGACAACTCTTATCAAGTTGTATGGGCTAATGGATCTGGCTAAAGGACAATGATAAGGTAAGGGTTTTGACGTGTTTTTTAAAGTAGTATTTATACTAGTAAAAGTTCACAATCCTCATGAAAGGATACAATTGCATTTTTGGTAGACAAATATCAATATTTTAACAAAGTATGAATCATAGACTTTGGGAAAAACCTTTTTTTTTATTCTTACATTGACCAATACAACTATAACATATTCTTAGTACAAAAACTTAACCACACACACACACACACACACACACATATATATGAACCCTAACTAAACAAATGATAGAAGATAAAAGGAGAATATGTACTGATAGGAGTGAATGAAGATAATAATATGAATAATGGAGTCGAGAGTCCACTCTAGCCTTGAATTGAATGATACTTGCATCCAACATGTCTCATTGTAATGTATGTTGTGATAGTTGTGTCTTCTCACTATAATGTATGTTTCAATGTCCATCATGGGATTCCTAGAGCACCACCTATCATTCATGATCCAACACATGATAGTCAAGAATCCTATCCATTGCTGATGTGTGCAAGTACCGTATGATTAACTAATAATTTGTATCCTTAATTACCAGCTATCAATCTTTACTATCACCATATTCTTCTAGTGCATGTAGATTTATATTTGAAGTTTTGAATATTAGTGAAGAATTCAAGAACTACAACTTCCATGCAAAATATATCTACATTCAACACTTTATGAGCTATCCCAAAATTGTTCCAATTGTGTATTTTTGAGAGGTGATTAGGTCCCACATTTTATTTACCTATTTTAACCACCACTTCAAAATCAAACTCCTAAAATAGTAGCAAACATCRATAGAATTAACCTTCCAACATTGTATTGTTAACCAAATACATGACCACTAAATTATCAATGGAAAACTTGAAGGACTGGTCCAGAAGATAATACTTGAAATTTTGTAGCATATACGCCATCAACAAGCCTTTCCCTTTCATGGTTGTGTAATTAAAAAAAAATATTAGAAAAATACCTGGGGTGGTGTAGCATGTGTTCCCCTAGCTATGCCAACATGTTCCCAATGCAATGGTAGTGGAATCTACATGGACATGGAAAGAGCCCAATGCAATAAAATGCATGTTGGGTTCTTGGAACAGTTCAAATTATTTTGATAATAATAACTTTGATCTGTTCTACCGAGAAGGTCTAAGGTTTGAGCCCGTATAGCCCTATACATTCCACTACATTACACTACTCATATATATATATATATCCCCTCATAGTCCCTATGACTTGGACTTTCAAAGTCTTTCGGATCATATCGATATCTTGTCCTTATCAAGATCAGTGGATGGGAACATGGGTTAACACAAACCTTATGTCTAGTAGGTTCCTATTCCTAATATATCTTATCGTCAGTCCAAAGTTCATAATGAAATTCCCACAATCATTCAAGGATATATACCGAAGTGATATCCAATGTTTATACCCTGTATTCAAACATGATGTGTTAAGTTATGTGTTCCATAAACTTTGTGGCATTAGTTGTGCCATTAAACACTAGTGGATCTTTAATNTCTACATGAATCCACTTAATGGAATTTGGTAGTGTGCATATTTGGGTCAATTAATTCTCATACTCCCTAGGTGTATGAGAATGCAAAAATTCAACTTATGCAACTTATGCAACTATACGAAACTATATGCAACTATATGCAACTATGCTGCAACTATATGCAAATATGCAACTTATCCAACTATATGCAACTATGCAACTATATGAAACTATATGCAACTTTAGGCAACAATGCAACTTATGCAACTATATTGCAACTATATTTCAACTATATGCAACTATATTGCAACTATATGCAACTATATTGCAACAATTTCATATGCAACTATATGCAACAATGCACCTTATCATGTTTCTTGCTGACTATATGCAACTTTATGCAACTATATGCAACAATGAAACTTATCATGTTTTTTAGTGACTATATGCAACTTTATGCAACTATATGCAACTATGCAACTATATGAAAATATGCAACTTATCCAACTATATGCAACTATATGCAACTTTATGCAACTTTATGGAACAATGCAACTTATGCAACTATATGCAACTATATGCAACTATGCGGGTACCACAAATGTATATTGGCATGATAACTTCTCTTCTTGTTTTAACGAGTGTAGGAACTACCAAATCGGTGTCTGTCGAATCTATCTTCCTCGAGTGATGATCAAAATATACTAATATATGTTGAAAGTGAGACGTGTTGTACTAGATCTATCGATTCTAGATCATTCAAGTATATATACCAAAGTGATATAATTCAAGTATATATACCAAAGAGATATCCAATGTTTATACCCTCTATTAAAAAATGATGTGTTAAGTTATGTGTTCCGTAAACTTTGTGGCATTAGTTGTGCCATTAAACACTAGTGGATCTTTAATATCTACATGAATCCACTTAATAGAATTTGGTAGTGTGCATATTTGTGTCAATTAATTATCATAATCCCTAGGTGGCCCAAAAGTAATGGAGACGTTGGAATAAGTGACATAGGAGAATACTATTCTCCAACTCAAATTTTCACTAGCAGTTGGATTAATGTAGTCTTCCAACTATCCTATGGTGAGATTAATGTAGTCTTCCAACTATCCTAGTCATCCAATACTTCGTCTATATATTTAACAAATGTATTTCCCTACATTATATCCAATGGATATACCATCCAATAACCCTTCTCAATAAATGACATCATTATGAAATTCCCAATCAATCCATTACAATACTAGGTATGGATATTTGTCATCTACTATGTCAATGAACTCAAAGTAAGCATAAATATTCACACAATCAAGATAAAATTCCATCTATCCAATTTGACAATGGGGAAAATGTGTGATTGATTTACCAACTACCACTAGATCGACAAGTGGACCCAATTTGGTCATCCCATGAGTTCCCATGATTACTTCAGTAGGATGTTAACATCCAACCCRAAGTTGAGCATAAATTCTCACACTTCATATAATTGAATCAATGCATTTAAGATAAATTATTTTCCATACCTTGTTCACTAGACATGGTTTAAGGGCCTATCTTGTGCCTCTATTGGTGACTCAAAAATCGGACCAAGGACCTCCCTTAACTTTGTTGTGGATTTATCATTGTCTATTATCTATAGAAAACTTTTCAAAATTTCTTTGACTTCATCTTCCACTATATATACTAGTAGAATCATGCATTGTCTTAGTGGCCAAATTATTGAAGGTTTTCTATTTCTTGCATTCATAGTAACTATGTTTCTAGCATTCATAGTAACTATGTTTCTACAATTATGTGTATTATTTATTGTCTTTTGGTAGTGCCCACATCAAGGATGGTGAGGATACAACTAATTCATTTCAATATACCCCACTTCATAATAATTATAAAATCATGGTGGGATATGATCCACTTAATTCCATAGAGCCCTATTACCCTAATTCTAATGATGTCCCCCATCCACTACCATGGTTGAATCCAATGTTTGGAAATTTAAATGATAGATTATGTCTCTTCTAATTCCCCTTGGAGACTCTTTTAATGCCAAATCATTTGGCCTTCTACATTCCAAACATTTAATCTACCTAGACTTTTATTGGAGAAATATCACTAGTATGGTAACTTAGATCTCCCTAGGACCTTCCTATTGATCCTAGATATACAATGGGGATAGAATTCTAATGGTTTCCCTAGATGCCAACACATTATTTTTATTTTAACCAAGAAGAATAGTAAGCATACCTTATGACCAACAATTTCCTCACACATTTGGTTGATGCACCTCCTGAGATCCAACTCCAGCTCCTATAATATGCTTCCTACACATGAGAATACAAACAACTATTGATCTACTTTATCTCCTAATGTTACAAAAATCCAATTCTCTAGATCTATCCCAATCTATTTAAAACGAGACTAGATCTAAGCATTTACAAATCAAATACAAACACATTTAGGGGAAACCAATGATCTATTCATTAACATGTAGGCAACACATCAAACATAATACCTTGGATGTGAAATCATTTATCTTTTCTCCTTGCTCCTAATTCCTCCTCAACTTCTCAATATGACTAGGAAATTTGATTGTGGCCGTTGTGACTGGAGAAACACCTCTATAATTGGACATCATAACTCTGCAAAATATTTCCCCCCCTCTTTCTCAAGACTTTCCTTCCTTATATATATCCTTGGAAGAGGCTTGGGAGAGCTTCTTGATCTTCTAGAACCCACTGGAAACTGAAATGCTGGGATTTTATAGCCCCATGCCACAAAGATACAATTGATCCCTCACTTACCTCTTCATAACTTTGCAAATCTAGAAGGTTGCAGGGATCATCACTTATTGCATTATAAACGACCACCGACTATCATCACATGTTTTCTCCTATATTCCACGTGAAGACCCTAAAAAAAGGTCCTAAATCCTGAGAAATAAATGTATTTGGACTTTCATCTTCTATTGAATTCCCTTATGGCATGTAGGGTGGAAATTAAGACTATAACATATACTATATCTATTCTACTTCCTACCAAATTGCATTACTCCAAGTGAAATATTTGCTATCTCCTCTTCATCATGTGTGATTCTAACTCATTTATAGTGGTATGTGTTACCATTTTTTGGCATTAATGTGAGTACCCCGACTTCAACAAGTGAAATCATCCTTCATTTAGGGTCGTGTAAGAAACTATCACCTAGAGTAGTGTGATCAACCTTCGTTTCAAAACATTGTGATCACACTAACTTGATTTGGTGTGAACTACCCTTCAAGTTAAACGTTTCCATTTCTCTTCATTTATATGGTATCATGTACCTTCATTTGAATAGGGTGAGTTACCTTTACTTGAATAGGAGTAAGAGTCTTTGTTTAAACAAGTTCTCCATTGTTGTGATCTACCATTCTTTCAAAGCGTTACAACTTTTTCGTGGGAACAACTTTGATTTATTTCATTCATATGACTGTGAGTAGCACTCATTTTTTTGGTAAGGGAATGACTCAACCACATGGATAGAAGTTCATCATCTAAAAATATACAAACATGGTTGTTGAAAGGGTGTGAATGCCTTTAACCTCATGTTGTGATTATCCCTTCACATTAATCGGTTAAATTTGATATTCAATGTAATTATTGTGACCAGTCTATATTAATATTGATTAATGGTTGTGAGTGCATTGAAGTGGATAAGTAAAGGGTTGGCCCACTCTCACAAGGATAGTGATAGATTTAAAAAAAACACATCTCCCATATTGTCCCCTTGGGAGGCACCTACCAAATTGTTAACCTCTAGTCTAGAGCACCAATATCTCAATTAAAACCATTCATTCAAGGGAATGTATTTTATCTTCCCTGTCATGCCAAGGTGCCTTGGGTTTCCCTTTTGGTCCACTAATAAAGACCCTTAATAAGTCCCAAAACCCCATCTCATAAGACCTTATCACATAATATACCCTTTGAAGGGTCAATCACATATGAAAATATTGAGTATGGGTCAATCACGAATCCCAAAATCCATCTTGTCATTTAGAATTTTTTTTTTAAACTTAAACGAAGCGTGGAAATATCGACGATAGTTCGTCGTAAGGCAATGAATTCTTTTTTACCAAGTGTGGAAATATTGATGAAAGTTCATCGCACTTTTCCATAGTTTTTCATCGCACATATATCATCTACGTCGTAAAGTTTGTCTCTGTTAAATGTTTTCGTCACTATTGCGACGCTTTTTTGTTGCAACTTTCCATAGTTTTGTGTCGCACGTATGGCATCTGCGTCATAATCTGTTGGTAAGTTTTTTACATTAGCACAGTTGTTCGTACCTATTGCGACGAAGTTTCTTCGCTATTGCCACGCTTTATAAGGTAAATTTGGGGGGATAATTTCATCATTGTTTCCATGAATAACTGGTTCGTGGATATAGTGACGAAAAACGTTCCACGAAAAATAGTATTTTCTTTCGTGGAAAGCGCGATGGATATGTGTGGAAATATCAAAAAAAAACCGTGCCAAATTTCATCACATGTAGTAGTGGTAGGATTTCCCCCAACCCATCATTAGTTGATGGAATGGTCAATCTGGTTCCATCCCCGGTCAGTCTAGTTGATTATATGGTCAATCTAGTTTCATCCTCGGTTGAACCACTAACCAATGTAGTTGATCCAGTTCCATCATTGATCATCTCCACTTTTCATCTGAAAAGTGAAACCCAAGTGACTAATCCAATCCCATCATTGGTCAGTCCCACCCTTCATCTAAAGAATGCCAACATGGTCAATCCTACTCCTCCTCTGACGAGTGCCAAAGTGGTTTCTTCGGTCCCTTCATCAGTCAATCTAGTTGATCATATTGTTGACTTGGTCATGTCCTTATTTGAACTAGTTGACAAAGTGGTTGATCCGATCCCATCTTCGGTTGATCTCGTTCTCCCGTTAGAGAGTGCAAACCAAGCGGTCGATCTGTTTCCACCTATCGACCCCATTCTCCCCTTGGATAATGAAAGCCAAGTGTTCGATTTGACGTCGTTATAACTCAATCCTACTCTCCCACTAGAGAGTAAACCCTATTATGCCCATGTTTTTCTCGTTGATGTAGAATCTATCGTGATGGGGGGCATTCCTCCTTTTTCCATGAAGCACCCTCCAAGTAATGAGGCCATCCTTTTTGATTGGGGTGTGCTAACTAGACCTCATCTTCCCTCTCACATTCCTTTCAAGATTACAGTACAGGTTTGTGGTCAGGATGTTCCTCCTGTACTAATAGATAACAATTCATCCATTAGTATTTTTTCCTTTATTGCTTGGCAAGCTTTGGGCTATCCTCATCTTGTGCTAGTTACCCACACTTTATTCGCTTTTAATAAAAGAACCAGTCACCCTTTAGGATTCCTTCCTCAGTTTCCCGTAAATTTG
>JZKD02S1104581.1:162115-189063 GCA_000966675.3 Picea glauca
TTTTCCTGTGACAACATCATTAAAAAATGAAACAGTCACCTCTCATGTCAAGTTGAGTCTTTCATTAAGTCTCATATTTGAACCTTCATTTCATCCACCTATATCCTTTTTCTCCATCTAGTAAAGAAATTGGTGACAACCTCAAAGTTGGTGAATGAATTGAAGCTTGGGGGGCATGTCTCCATCCTTTGATTGTCATTCTAGAGTTATGGTGCTAGATTTTCAAGCTGGGGGCAATGTACCAACCATCCATGGGTATCCCAAACTTTGAAAATTACGCTAGGAATTTACAAGCATTGTTTAATTTTGTTTCAACCTTGTGTAAAAATGAAACCAATACCGAGATTAGTCTTTGTTCTTTCTCATACTCGCAAAAACATGAGAATGTAATCAAGAAAACTTTTATATATTTTTCAGAATCGCATGGATACATGAAAAAGGAACCCCATGGAGTCATCTTTAAGCTCTTTTCATACTCTATAAACATGAAAATATTGTCGAGTGATCTTGCTTCTTTCCCACTTGTTAAAAGGTTTTAAAGGGTGTCTTTCAAGTGATAATTTATCTATTTTTGGGCCTTGCGAGACTAAGATTATGAAAAAGGACAACACTAGAGTCATCTTTAAGTTATTTTTAGACTCTCTAGACATGAAAAATCACCAAGTTTACCTTCTCTAGACTCGTTAAAAATATACATTGAAGGGCCCATATGGGACCAAGCCCTTACTTCTTCCAGTTTGTTAAACAAAGGAAGAGGGACTTACCGAGGGTGAGTTATATCGAGAATGTGTTATCCTCCTCGAGCTCATTAAATCAAAAAGAGGTACTCGTCTATTTGGATGGGGGAAAAATTTAAAGGAAGAAAGCCAAGAAGTTTTTGAAAACATCACTAGTCACTCTTACAGTCACCCTTGAACACGACACTTTGTCTTTGCATACAATTAATAAGCTAAAAATTTGCACTGAACCAATCCTCTAAGTTTATTTACTCCTTTGGGTCACCCAACGAAAGTCATAGTGTCCATTACATCATCATGTTTTGGTCCATGTTATGTTTATGCTATTGTGCCTCAGTGTTCAAGGGAAGTATCTTCCTCGAGATTCAACCATCAAAAATATCCTATTTCAATGCCTGTGTCAGTCCATGTTCATTTGATCCACCAATTTACATCTCTATGTCATTTTTGTGTCGTTGATGGGGGATACATCAAGGCCCTCCTTTGATGAGTCTATTTCTTGTCGACTTCAGCGCATTATCTGGGAATTAGACTTAGAAACTAGTTATTACCTTGGGACCTGCATGCCTCAAAAGAATACCTCCTCACTTCCTACGTTATTTTTACATCATTGACCTCTGATCATATGATTCCATGAATGTTTGACTTCAGATCATCTATTCACATTCACTGGAATGTACTAGGGTGCCTTGGGAATCATTGACATCAATGGTGATTTCCCTTGTACTTGTTAACGGTTTACATATTTGACCAGTAATCAAGTGGTTTCTTCCATGTTGGACATCAGAAAATCTATTCACATGGTTAGACTCGTACTACATTGAGATCGGTAAGAAGACCCTGGGTTGAGTGATCACTCTGATATATACTTTGCCCAGGCTGTGATGGAGTTTCTCTTGAATATTGACTCATATACTATCACATAGATCCACTTTGTATTGGTTTGTGGCTATGTCTTGTCATCTCGTAGATACACGATGTATTTTTCATGGCTACGATCAGTTCATATTATGGAAGTATAGATATACATTGTATCTTAGGTGGCTATACCTTTTTGTTAATACAATTACGGATCCGCAGTGTATTTTATGGCGGCTATACCTTGCAAGTCTTTATCACCCAAGCATAGGTATGCCTTCCTTGGGTTTGAAACATATCATAATATTTGTTTGATGGTTGTGTGCAGCTTCTACCAGTTTCTTTGAGTCCATACCCTTGATTTAAAAAGTCTATAAAGTACTTTAGTCATCACGTCTTCTAACTTCTCACTTTGGGGGGAAATCTGTTACACATCAAAATTACTCATTTCAATGATGACCTATTGTTGTCATTACAAGAATTAAAAGTGTCAAATTTTATCCATAAGTGTCACAAGTTTTGCAGACATCATACAATCTTCTTACCTATGTCGTGTCTCTAATGACATCACAAGGACACTTCAAAGACACCCTCAAAGACTGGTTTAAGAAGGAGAAGTTACATGACAAAGAGTACAAACATTTTACCATGGAAAAGACCACTCAAAAGTCATTTTTGAAGGCCAATGATCCCCTAACCATTGTAAGGGAGTTTCAATGCTGCCTTACCTCCTTTTGGGGAGTTTTGCAACAATCTGTGCCCCATTTTGAGGGAGCGTTGGGCTATTTGAGTAAATCTTGGGTATTTGAGGAAAATCAGGCAAAAATCCCCCTCATCTCTGGAGTTAGTTGGATTCAAATCTGAGGTCAAGGATAGATCTTAGGGAGGATCCACAACTGATGGAGAAATATCCTCAACCTATCCCAAGAATCTCTAAGGTGGTTAGGCCTCTCCAAGATTATATAAGGAGGCCTCCTCATGGTGAAAGGATATAGAGAAATTGAGAAATACCTAACTTATGATCTCATAAGGAAGGAGGAGTACATTAAAGGCATCAAACTTGTGATCTCATAAGGGAGATAATCAATGAATAATATTCATTTTTTTTGTGGACCATTTGAGCAAAGGGTTGGACAAGGAGAGGTTGGTGAGGTTGTTGCATCTGCATCAAAATTCTATAAGTATCTCTATTGAGTTCTCATTAATACATGTGCTTGGTCTATTTCCTTCAAGATTGTGTATTCCTACATGAACTTGTCTTTAATGGATAGATCTAGTTTCAAACTAATCATAGTAGAATAGGAAGCATTATTTGTCTTTGATTAGATTGCAAGACCTAGTGAAGAGCTTGTGGATCAGAGCTCAACTTGGAACTGGGCAAGGACAAACATTGTAAAAAGGTACATCTTCTTCCTCTTCTCTATAGATTAGTTTATCTAGGTTTAAAGGGATGTCAGTGACCAAAGTTAACACCTTTCTGTCTTAGTTATAGGGGTCTAGATCCAAGAGGAAGTTCACCTATCCACAGGGGGATTTTCCTGTAACAGAGGTAACCTACAAACCAACTTTAGAGATGGGTACTAGACTTCTTATCTCAGAGAGGGATATCTCATGTCACTTGGTGTTTCTTTGGCAATCAATGGCTATGTTTAGTTTGTTTTGGGGGGGGGGTTTATAGATGTTCTGGCAAGGAAGGGGGAGCAAACTCAGGGATATGGAGTTGAATTTCTAAAAAAGAATAGGAACACTAACTGGTCAGTAGAACTCTCCAAAGGATAAAGGATAAATGAGGCGATGAATCTCAGTTACAATTTGTAATTTACAAAGTGTAATAAGAAAGGATAAAAAAAATAACTGCATCAGAGCATTAGTGAAATGAATTTTGAATTAGTTATGAAGATACTTACACAATTTAAATTTCTTAATTCAAGAGCATCATAAGATGAATTCTGGGCCTTTAAACTATCCAATTTAAACATAAGACAATGCTAATGGAATCAGAAACAAGAGAAATACATACAAAGAGAGAAGACAAAACTCATATCACCACCATTAGAATATTTTCATGGAGGCTTCAAAGACTTCTGCATATATATTCTATTGGTGGTGATATGATTTTTGTCTTCTCTCTTTTTATGTATTTCCTTTGTTTCTGATTCCATTAGCATTATCTTCTGTTTAAATTGGATAGTTTAAAGGCCCATAATTCATATTTTGATGCTCTTGGATTAATCAATTTACACAGTGTAAGTTTCTTCATAACTAATTCGTAATTCATTTCACTAATTCTATGATGCATTTACTTGTTTTCTACTTTCTTCTTACACTCTGCAAATTACAAATTATAACTCAGATTCATCACCTCATTTATCCTTTATCCTTTGTTTCTGATTCCATAGCTCTGAGTGTCCTCCAACTTCCTTGCCAGCATATTTATAAAAACCCTCCAAAAACAAACTAAACCTATCCAAAGAAACACCAAGTGACATGAGAGAGCCATCTCTGAGCAAAGCAGGCTTGTACTGAGCTCTGAATTTGTTTTTTAGGTTACCTCTATCATTTGTTTCATCCGCCGAACAAGTTTACATAGTGCTAACATTGTGGCGTCGTTGTCGAGGAGCGAAGGTGAAATATCCCCTGGAAGAAATGAAAAATTTCAGATATGAGTACTAATGGTGATAAGTATTCAGACATAGAAAGGTTGTACATCATTCACCTTGCAACTCCGTTTTCAAGAATCTAGAATTCAAAATTTTCATGGTGAATCCACTGTCCAAAGACTTAGTAGCCTAGAAATTTTATTGGCGACTCCAATCAAACTTCAAATTTGATTCAAAGACTCCACTAGAGGATGAGACCCATTGACAGAGCTATGAAAGGACATCATGGGAGAAAACAAGTACCTAAAGTTGAGTTCTTTCCAAGACGTAACATGTTTTGTTACTAAGTACCTTTTGTCCTTTCCTGAACATGCTAAACAAATTTTTCTTTACCTGCTACATTCAAATGATGATCATGCAAATCTTGCAATTGTATATCCTCCTCCTAAATTTGTACATATATCTCCTTAGTTTATCACTGTTTTTGATCAAAATCTTCCATCTGAGCCATGTGATGGCCATAGCCAAGTTGATGAGCCTCATGAAACCAAGGTTGACGTCTCATCTCTTGTACTTGATCCAACACCCTCCAAGATTTAGCATAGATACATTCCTTTAAAACTACCTCACATCCTTCATGATTTTCCTCCAAAGAACTATAAGTACCTACCTGTGTTTGATGGAGAACCTAATGCCATCAAAACTGAAAATCACATCCAATATTTTGAACATTTTATAGATTTCTTTGAGATTGATCATGATGATGTTTTTATGAGGGCCTTCTCTCAATCCTTGAAAGGGGATACCAAAGATTGGTTTAAACATTTGCATCCAAAGACAATTAGATCATGGGAGGAATTGAAGAATGTCTTTTTGAAGTTTTGGGGCAAGAAGAAATCTTTGTGTCTACAACTTACAGAGTTCTATGCCTTGAAAATGCATAGAAATGAAACTATTTCTACATTCAATAGAAGGTTTTCCAGTATTTATTAAAATTTGCCCAAAGAAATTCAACCAATTGAAGTTTCTTCCATGCCCCATTATACAACAACTCTTCATCCAAATTTTTCTTTCCTCCTGATGGAAATAAGACCTAAATCATTACAACAAATGTTTAATGATGCTTAGGAGATTCAACACAATATCCAAGCATGTAAACAGATTTGAAACAAGGAATTGGATGCTAAATAGCATGACAATGAATATTTGCATAAAACAGATGATTTGAATCTTGAGAAGAGGTTAATAATATCATAGGTCCTCTTGAAGTTTTAAATGCTAATGATTTTTCAAAGGATTATATTCCACTTATTGAAAGAGAAGGTGCTAATTTAGCTTCTAATCCATCTGATGATAAGCATGGGGTTGATTGGTATATGTAATCATTTGTAGACAGTTAAGAAGATGAATTTGCAAATTAGCTTGTTGAAGAGTAGGTTGATGTTCCAAGCTTTTCCTTATTAGATGACATTGTGGATGTTGTTGATTTTTCTATATATGATGAATATGATGTTGACTTCCTAGAACAACCAACTGCATGTTCTCTATCAGAAAATGTTCCTTTTCAGTAGTGTAATGAGAGTAATCAACCTACATATCACAGTTCCAAAGAAGAAAGTACTGGATCAGCTGAAGAAAATTATTTACCTTTATGTTTTCTTTTCATTTACATTGTTGAAAGAAAATTATAAGATCATCACTGAAGCAAAGGAATGTGTGCTAATGCCAAATCACACAGATTCACTGGAACAATTTGAAAAGAAATTGCATGAATATTATCATGTGTTTGATGACCCTGTTACTTGTTATGTAGAAGATCTTATTAGTTCAAAATTGCATCCCTTGGTCGAATATGAATCCAAAAATGAGTGTGTTCAACAATCCAAATAAATTGAAAAATGTGCATATGACAGCAGTGACAAAAATGAAGAAGGTTTTGAATCAGGTGAAATAACCTTGCCATTGTGTTTTGCTTCTTTTAAATTGTTGAACCAAAATGTTTCAAATGTTTCAAAACAAAAATCCTCCAGGCATGATGTTGAATATGAAGAAAGCAGTGGACTTGAAAATGAAAACTATCTTCCATTATGTTTTTCTTCCTTTTAATTGATGAAAGTAAATAATGAGATAACAGAGAAAGTAGGGAATTCTGACTACATTCACAGTGACACTGTTTTACATGAGAAATTTTTTATCAGTGAGGAAGACCAACAACCTTCTCATGCATTTAATGACCGTGTTGTTGATTACATGGAACGTTATTTCAGTTCAGATTTGCAGCCTATGCTCAACTACTAGCTTGGAAATAAAGATAATGGTCAATCAATGTAAGTGTTAGATATGGATTTCTTTCCACCAAGGGTTTCATTTCAGCCATCACTATCTTCTGATTCAGAAGATTGTTATTTCCAATAGTCTCAAAAGATTGTTTAGCCTCTTGGTGACAATCAACAGGGTAAATCACATGAAAACAAGAATGTAGTGGAAGGGGTGAAACATGATTGTTGTTTTGTGCATGTTTTAGAGGATCCATTTGCAGTTTTGTTGGAGGTAGTAAACAATCCCAATGTTTTTAAATTTTTGATATTTGAATTTATAGGTAAATTCTTGAATGAATTATCAGTTAACAGGCTTTGGAGAAAGCATGTGCAAAGAAAATGAAAAATGGATAAAATTGTTACATGGTTTCATTGGCATTATGATTTCACTTGATTGGCAGTTCATTTCAGTAGTTAGGGTAGGTAGGTGTGAATAAGATTGTTGGTCAAGCATTTTTCAGCTTGGATTTTCAGTAGTGTGTATAGTCAGATTTTAGTGGTGTATTCAACGTTCAGTCTCCAGTTGAGAGAAGTGTACAGACTTTGGTTTTCATCGGAAAATGGTGACAGGTCGAAGCAATGTACACATACCTATTTTTTGATCATCCCAATGGATCATGCATCGGGTCTATGAGTTATTTACTACCTTATTGGGAGGATAACATCCCCATTGGAGCCAATGTTATCGCATGCTAATTTGCATTAATTTTTCCAAAGCATATTGTCCTTGTGCTATCTTTCCACTCAGATTTTAAAACTTTTTCACCACCTCCATCAAGATCCCATCACCTAAATCCTTCACTTGACTGATCATCCAAAATAGCCATGTCCTCCATGAGTAAAAAATTGGCAAATATCCCAAACCTATATCTAGCCTTAATGCTTATCTAAATCCCTCGGCTCCATCACTTCATTCATTTTTACCCTTATTATCATATTCCTGCTGAAAATTAAAAATATTCATTTTATTAAGCTTAAGCACCCTTATCCTATCCACAAAGTCATGTGATAAGCCTCATATGCCCAAAGTCCTTAGAAAATGGAAAAGGGTTTATTATTATTAATATAAATATTTTCATATTAAAATATTTATATTAATATTTAATCCAATATTTAATTCATGACCTCAAGTCAAATCATGGGCACGAATCTCAATTTTTAACATTGAAAGTAAACGGAGGTTAATTTTGGAAAGCGGGCCGAAATTTAACCCGTGGTTTTTGGTCGGGGAGAGTGTTCTTACGCGATGCATTTTGGGGGTAAAAGTGGTGTGGGTTAAAACCACTCCTTGCAATCCCGAAATACTATGGAAAACATTTAATATATGATTTGGTTTCATAAATGTGCCACATATGATGATAGTTTTCTAGGAATGCATTTCAAAACAAATCATGGAGTTTCCAATGCCATAAAAAAATTTCTTCCTCCCGGTGGAAAAATTTCACAGAGGTGAAAGTTAAATTTTACAGCAAAGAAATAAAGGTTTTTGAATGGTAAAATGTACTTGGACTAAATATTTGGATAATTGTTTATCCAAAGTTTTTACAGAAGTAAAAGAAGAGGATTAAAAATATTTTACCAAAGATGGTAACCAAGACATGGTTTTCAAAACCATGGAAAACAAACCAGTAAATAGTTTTCATAGTGAAAGGGTAAATATTTATTGAAAAAAACAAGACATGGCTTTCAAAACCACGGGAAGCAAGAAATAAATGGTTTTTCAAAACCATGGGAATGAATTAAAATATGGAAATTTAATTCTATAGGATAAAAAATATTTGGGAATTATTTTTATTCAAATATATTATTCCCAAATATTTAAGGAAAATATGGATAAATGAAATTAGATTTGAAAGAGTACAAGTGACATTTCAAAGATAATGTAGCATAGGAAGGAGGTGAAGCATCAGAGGAATCGACAGTTGGATAATAAACATTTTTCTGTTAATCATTGTAATTGGTTCCCATGCCGAAACTCTCATTTGTAATCATTATAATTAGTTTTAGAAGCTGGAATGTTTCAGTTTATCTATTGTAATTGGTTTCTAACTAAACGAACTTGAATTGTATAAGTATTAGAAGTTCCAAATGTATTAATGTTGGCATAAGTGAAAGGGCACGTTTGACTTGTTTGAAATTGAATGTAATTTTCTGAAGCTGAATATAATACATATGCAGAAGTCTTTGAAGTCTCTATGAAAATATTCTAGTGGTGGTGATATTAGGTTTGTCTTCTCTCCTTTTATATATTTCATGTGTTTATAATTCCATTAGCATTGTCTTCTGTTTAAATTGGATAGTTTAAAGTCCTAAAATTCATCTTATGATGCTCTTGGATTAATCAATTTAAACCGTGTTAAGTTTCTTTTTAACTAATTCATAATTCATTTATTTAATTCTCTGATGCAGTTACTTGTTTTCCCCTTTCTTATTACACTCTATAACTAACAAGTTATAACTCATATTCATCGCCTCATTTATCCTTTATCATATGGATATTTCTATCAAACAGTCAATGTTTCTATTCATTTTCAAAAATTCGACTCCATAGCCCTGAGCGTTTCCTCCCCTTTCTTGCCAAGAGAATTATAAAAACCCCACAAAACAAAAAAAATATAGTCATTGATTGTCAAAAAAATACCAAGTGACAGGAGAGATCCCTCTCTAAGATGAACAGGCTAGTACCAAGCTCTAAAGTTAGTTTGTAGGTTACCTCTGTCATTTGTTTTATCGGCCGAACTAATTTACAGAGTGCTAACATACAGATATCTCTAGTTGATTTTGAGACTGGATTCCACTGTGTATTGTTCATGACTATGACAGCCTATGGCATATGTCTTCTTTGTATCTCCTATTCATGGCCATGAACAACTTTTGATATATTTCCACATGGATTTGCAGTGTAATTCATATTGGAATCCATGTGTAAAAAATCATTATGGATTGTAATATTCTTATTGATTATTAGCTGTAATTTCATTCCAATATCATGCTTTCATTGTTGAGCATATTTTCGGTTCCCTCTTTCTCCTTATAAGCCTCTTACATTCACAATTTGCACCACTAGCCAAGCAATTCCTTCTATATATCCTTTGCAGCTTAACAACATGTAACCTTAGAGGAAACATCCCCTCTAGTGTCCATGCCCCACATTCACTTCCTTGCATTGATCATACGTATGTTTTGTTGTTTGGAACTAGTTTCTTGCTCAAAACACTTGTTTCCTCCCCTGTATCATAACATTTCCTTTCCTATGAAAAACAAAAGAAAATATGGGCAGGAAAAGAATATTATCTCATATCGACAATAGCCATGTCTCCTTTGAACAAAGCACGAATGATTGAGTCCATTTTCATCCAAATATTGGGTTTATCATGACCTTAGGAATATGAGATCATTACTTAGAGTTTTCTCCTCTGACTGGTTACTCTTCCAGTCCCTATGGAGAGTTTGTTGATGCCTACTGCATCACAATTCTTTTATCATCAAGAGAGTATGCAGCATGAGTTATCTGTATGTCTCATGATCTTTCTCAAAAAAATTATATAATCCTATGTCATCCATTTCTCAGAACTATTGACTTTGCATAACGATCACATACTTGGTGTATCTCAGAGTCACATGAATTGTTTTTCCTGCCATGCACCTTGGTCCTACTTTCATTATGGGTAGGTAACCTTGAACCTAGTAGATGACATTTCTTCATTGGTCGTTGACTGGGGGGTTTCTCTTGTGTTCGTTGATAAGAAATATATTCACACATTGGAATTCATGCAATTTCTTGGATTCCATTATCCTTATTGATGGTTTCCTTGCCTTTGTCAACAATTTTCCTTATTGGCTGCTATTCGTAGGGTCTCTTTCATTCACTAATTGCATCTGGTGCATGTGAGGGACGCACATGGTCATTGGTTAGTGAACATCCTTTTTGTCTGAGCTCCTCCTAATTATCAATATATTTCTTTGTACCTCATGTTGAATGATGAGAGATTCCCTAATTCCCTCCTTTCAACGGGTCTTCTTCCATCTACTTCATCTCATCTATTCTGGAAATGAGACTTAGAGTCCTATGAGTACCTAAAGGATTGCATTCATTAGTGGTTGGTTCTCCTACCATCAAAAATTGGGAATACATCATTGTATCTTAATTGATGGATTCCTCAAGTGTTCGAACTCAACACCCTCATTCACACTTGTAGAATGTACTCAGTGCCTTGATAACTACTTTCATTATCAGTGGGTTGTCTCACGTTTTTTAACGATATAACTTAATGACTAGTAATGAAACAAAGTATCATTGCGTTCGACCTCAACTCCTCTATTCACATGACGTAGACTTGCACCTTCGACGGATAGTGTAGAAGACCTCTAGCTTATAGTATCAACATTCCTCATTTGTTTTTGTATTTCATTGAACCGGTACCTATATGACTTCAACAATCATGGGAGATTAGATTGTACTCCATTGTATACATATATATTCAGTTGATTTTGAGACTAGAATCCACTGTGTCTTGTTCGTGACTATGAAATCCTATGGCATATGTCCACTTTGTATTTCCTATTCATGGCCATGAACAACTATTTGATATATTTCCACATGGATCTGCAGTGTAATTCATATTGGAATCCATGTGTACAAAGTAATTATGGATTGTAATATTCTTATGAGAAACTAGTACTTCCAATTGAGTGTTCATTGCTCCAATTATGGGAATTGTAATGTATTTTTTCCATCACAAATAGTCCTCTAAACTCACACACTAAGGGGTATATATTACAACAAAATTTACCTCACTCCATGCAATTGGCTTATATGGCCTTCCATTTTCCCTCTACAGACTTGAAGTCCCTTTTTGTTCATTCTAGAGCCAAAAATGAAATTTTTTCCACATATATGCACCCTATGAGTTATACAACAAGTGTATACACAGGTTTCTCCATAATAGCCCGCATACATCGATTTTGGTGCTCAAAAATTAAAAAGTGTGTTGGGTTTCCATGCCATGTCATGCGATCCATGATCCTTGACCTTCCACATACTAGAAACACTCTGACTTAGCCCTTCAGTTTCATATGAAGCCTATAAACTAATCCATATCCAAGCCTTGAGGAGGACAATTAAACTTTTATAGCAAAGGCACTCTGAAGAAATTCCACTTCATATTGAGTCTAGATCCCTTTTTCCTTGAAAGTATGAACTCCTTTTGTTCAACCCCCAAGCTCTTCCTTATTTGTGATGGAGAACCTCATTGAATCCTATATAAGAGCTTGCCTTTGGTGGAGGATTGAATTGGTGGAGGCCCAACTGAAGGGACTTAGTTTCTCAATTCTGATATGTGTTGTTATAGAATTTTGTCACCTATGTACTTCTACTGATTATTTTAATACAAATACTCTTTTCTCTTCCAATTGATATCTTGCAAATATTTGAATTATTCTTCCATGAGTGTATTTTTCATATATGTTAATGGATTATGATAATATACATGCTAACATTATATATTATCACCATATTCTTGCATATCTTGGTTATTGAGGACAAGTTGCAGGTATAAATCTTTGGGTTGTCTGCTCAATGGTGGTCTTCTTCGAACGTTTGGACGAGGTAGGCTCTTAGCCTTGCCTCATTAGCATTTCTCTTATATAGCATAGTTAGGATTATAGTTGATTTATGTGTGTCATTTCGTCTATGTTGTTTACCCCTATCCATAGAGATATTTTCCTTGTAACACCGTTAGGTGTGAAATTGTAAACAATAGCTATCGATTTTTAGCACATTGTCAAGTTTCATGATAATCTTCGCATGGGTCTTTCTGGATTGGTTCATGTGTAGAATTCATACCAAATATCTTATTTTCATCATAAGATTTATTATCTATGCAAGGAAACTAATATAAGGGCATACAATTTCTTCAAGTCTTTCTTTTGCATTACTTTATGGAAAGATTTAAAAATGCATAACAATGCTTGAAATTTATTGGATTTCAGAAAACAAGGGAAGGTAAGTGAAAAGTCCCACATTTTTTTATAGTGAAATGATGGTAGAAGAATAATTTTGAGCTAGTAGAATTGAACAAATTAGGAGCTATGTGGGAGATACAATTATAATATGAACCAATTTACTAGCCTTCTAGCAAGGATAATATTTCCACTGGATAAAGACTAGAACAACCATACATCTTACCATAATGTGTAGGGAAGAAGAGGTTTTCTTCAATTTCTAGAAGATCTTGTTGGAAAGACTAGGTTCCTAAGAAGAATAATGATTAGGTAATAATTCCATTGATTTTTGGAGAATACTCTTACCAACTAGTTCTCATTGGGTTGAGTTTTGCATACTTGGAGAGTAGGCTATATAGAAACCAAAAGTCTTGAAAGAAAACCTAAAGGTATAGATGAATTACTGGAAACTGTAATAAAGTAATGAACAACCTAATCCATTACATAAATAGAACAATCTTTCCATACTTCATGAGGAGAAATAATAGTTTAGTTTACACTGAGGATTGGATTGAGCACATAAGCTAAAATTTAGAGACCTAGTTGGTATATCAAATAGTAGGTTACATAGAGTTTTCAAGGACAAGTAATTTGTAGAGCCTTGATTTTATTATCCTAATTTTTATTTCCATTGCTAGATATTTGGTGTAGGATATGCCAAAGAATAAACCTTGTAGACATGAGAAGACAAAGATCCTTGAATAGGGCATATAAATAAGGGCTTAATGTCCTTTCTATAGACGTAGTCATATATACAAGTTTGAAGAGAGATAAAAAATAGAGTCCTTTGTACAAGTTTGAAGAGAGATCAAAAACTTATTTCCGCAAAGGATATGTCTTGGTGAAGTTAGTGGACTATAACTCCCTCGTTTACAGATCAGATAGTATCAGATAGAGGTTGCATCCTTGACCATGACACATGTGCTATAAATTTGAAGATAACATTGTTGATATATATTGGATCATTATATAATTTGTCATTTATCTTGGTACTTTCTGGGTGGGAAAATTTGGAGTAATTGGCTTGTAGGGCCTATTTTAGTGGTAGGTACCAGTTTGGAAATTTGGGGTCCAAAACATTCCCAAGCCATTTTTAAGTATCAAACAATATTTTTTAGGGTAAAATATTTGTGATCATGGCTCTTATCCCCTCAATTTTGTTCTAGAAATTGATACATTTCCAATGGTGCAAAGGCTACCTCAATTGGAACTGATATGAGGATGTTATTCCTCTCGCAAGTTGACCTACCTTATTGAACACCATGGTATGACTGGATTCCATGTTATCCACCATTAATCACACAAGTGGGGATAGAGACATGTGGAATTTAAACAATATTATATGATTTCCAAACCTTATTACTAATTAGAGGTCAAGGCATGCAAAAACCCTAACCCTAGATGACTATTAGGCTATGTTAAATATTGGAACACTAAGAGGAGAAAGGGTTTCATTATTTATCATTGTACTTGTTCCATAGTTTAGCAGAGAATCCATGAGTGGGATTTCAAAGAATAAAAGACTAGGAAGTAGAATTTTTATTACCCATTTAGGCCACAGTATCATAGCCAACTCCATAGTGAGTTCCCCTTTCTTTGTATTTTTATATCATAATTGAAGAAAATAGAACATATCATAGGCATCACCTTTTAGATAGGTTTTATCCCCATTATGAGTTTCTCAGGATACATATAACACTCATTTTTGTGAATAGTGTGTACATTTTCTTGTTCTTTAATTTGTGTATTTCAATTATTTTCATAAATCTGAGAAATAAGATAGTCATAATTAATCCAGAATCTAAGGAAGTAAATTGCATATTCTAATATTTAAAAATATTATAATACTTGTTGTGACAAACTATTCCAATGGAATATCCATGATAGTTCACATATCATATTGGTATTATAGTAGGTTTCTTTTGGGTATCCTTGGAAAGTTGCATGATCCAAGAATTGGTTGAAGAGGGAAGCCACAAAACCATATCCATAGTGGATGAGTCTAATCATAAAAACCCTCAAGATGCATTAGAAGAGACATTTATGAGGATAGAAGATAAATTTTTTGATATCTCTCACAGCATGTCCCTCCTATGGTGGTTCTAACTATGCAGTAAGATTTAAAAACCCTCATCAAGTACCAGTTCTGTCCTATTGGGTATGTATAGGACCAATGGATATGTTGTCATAACTTTTGGTAGAGTCAAGGGTAGAGTGTGCTATATTACACCATTGTATTCAAGGAATATGGAAATCATGTTGGGTACCTCTCCCAAGAACCCATGTGTAGTCCTCAAGTATCTAGGGGGTCTATACAATCATTTGCGAAAGAAAGTGATTCTCTTTAAACCAATGGATGTTGATGAGACCTATGTGAAATAAAATTACTTGGAGATCATAGGACATACAAAAGGGAATCCAAGTGGTTTGAAATAGAAATAACACCAATATTCTTCCAAAGAGGGTAAGAACGAGTGGAAAGGAAAACATAAGAAAATGAGATCCATTGCACATTAGTGCAAGGATCCAAACAAATATTGAAACCATTACAATATTGATGGTCACATTGAAAATAAGTGTTGGAAGCTATATCTAGAGTTGAATCCATAGAACCATAAGAAGGATGCCAAGAATAAGAACATGCTAGGAATGGATTCAGGCAACAAGGTAAAGAAAATATTAGATGTGGATGAGAATATGTTTTTAACTTCAATGAAAAAGGAGGTGAATCTAAGTATCTTTCATCAAAAGGAAGAGAAGTATATGAAAAAAACACTTCCATATCAGGATCCAAGCCAAAAATACCAAAGTAGATTCTCTATACAATTATGTATCATAGGCCAACCTAATAAAAAATAATCTTGTTAGTAATATTGTGTTGGATATTCATGATCATCTAAGCCCATATCCATTGGGATGGGTGAATAAGGATGGAAATATCAGAGTCATAACATAGTGTAATACCAAGTTTTTTATAAGTGCAACTTTTATTGATGAAGTGGAGTTAGATGTGGTATCCCTTGATGTGTGTGGTGTAGTGTTTGGAACCCCTTCATGTATATGAGGGATGATATATTCATGTGGAGAGAAAACCGATATTTCGTAATAAAGGATGGGGAATTTTACATCATCAATGCACACAAAGGAAAGTCAAAGATCTGTCTAGTAAGTCTTAAATAAGAAAACAAAGTTGAATAATTATAGTATGAAGTATGTATTTCTTTGCTTAAGAGAGAATTAGCCAGATGGGGAATCAATAAGATTAAAGGAATACCTAGAGGGATGTACCAAAGAACATAAAAATATCTGGAGGAGTTGTTGTAGGAATACTGATAATTTTTCCAAGAGACTAAAGGGTTATCTCCTAAGAGGGAAGTGGAGCATGAGACATAGTTGTTTCTTGACTCTCCATTACGAAAAAACTGGGTTGTATAGAAAATATTTTTTGCAAGAAAGAAAAGTGAATAAACAATTGTAGCAATTGTTGGGGTAAGGTGTAACAACCCTACTATAATCCCTAGTTAATAATGTCTAATGTAGATATTATATATGGTCGTGGGCCAAGATATGTAATATGTGAACTTGTATATCCAGAATTTATAAATAAAAATGTGATGCCAACTGTAGATAGACATGGACATATATATGTGGGCTGAGTTATCCACAATATAGGATGGGTATAATGGGGTCTTATTCATGGGTTATAAATCCAAATATAGATGATTTTAGGGGATAAATTTCACCAATGGGATAATTTTCCATGGTTTTCCCAAAAAACGATTCGTCAATTTCCATTTTTTCTAAAAGTATTCACCCAAATTCTATAGAATAAAATTATTTTACCTTAAAAATCACCAAATTTTTAGAGAAACTATATAAAATCCTTACAAATTTTAGTATTTTCACAAAACTATTGCCAAACATTTTACATTTTGAGTATTAAGGACTAGTAAGATTAGCCCATGTTTCTACATTTTAATATAAATTTCCATCCTTAAAATTATCCCTAATCCCAAACCTTTTTCCCGTTTTAAATGTTTTGAGAGAACATTTTACTGATTCCCTTGAGTGTAGAAGACCCCAATCACTGAATACATGTAAGAGTGTGGGTGTGATAAGTCACATCCCATAGTTATTTAGGGAATGGGGATGAGTAAAATAATCTTAGGGAAGAGTGTGAGTCAATTAAGTAGGAAAAAGGAGATGAAGTTCGTATAGGAAAAAATGGGAGTTTTGACAGGAAAATTTTAGGGACACCAAGAAGGAGAAAAGTGATAGATCATGGAGGAAACAATGGTGGAAATGTTATCAAATATTTGCAAATAATGAAGGATGAAGAAGTAATATGTTGGGCTTGTAGAAGAGGCAAGTTTTCAGGCCTATACAGTGAAATCCATGTGTGAGAGTTTTCACTGGAGTAGAACTCTTGTTGCTATTAGTTTTTATTGGTAGCTAACATCCCTAGAGTTCCCGATAGAGAGATTCCTGGCCAATTTGTGTTAGAAGACTTGATAAAAGAGTGGTACAACCTCAAGGAATTTATTTAAGAGAAATAAATACATTCCTTGGGTTGGGAAGTTTGAGAGGAAGAGATTTGGAGGAGTTGGGATATATATAGGAAAAATTAGTTGGTTGTGGGAATATTGAGATGTGAGTAGATGGTGGAGAGACACCCTTGTTATAGTTTCATTTTACACCTCCTATTCTCATGACGACTCATTGTCTTTAGTTACATCCTTTTCCCTATTTGCAGGAGATGAATCCTCCTTTTCCTCCCTAAAAACATATTTAAAAATTCCATTTTCAAGATGTATGTGACTCTCCTTAAACAAAATCATGTACATAAGTGACTTTTTAGTTAGAAACTCGTGTACATACGCGACTTGTTAGTTATAAACTCTTGTACATGTTTAATTGGCTCAATTTTTTTTTGAATATTTCTGATATTTTGGGTGGAGTTGACAGGTTCCATAGGTTCTTGACCTCTTGTATCCCACTCATAAATACTCCAACTGTCAAAAGAAAGTATAAAAGAGAGCCTTGGGATGGAAGAAAAATATATCAAAGAGATACATCCTTATGCTAGCAATTTCCTTATAGCCCTGCAAGCCCCTATTTCGATATATTTTTGAGATCCCCTCCCCCTGAAAACACTTGTTTTTAGGATTTTTGTTTCCATTTATCTCATCAGGAATAAGTCCATTACTTCCTTGGACTTGCTGAAACATAGAACCTCTAAGGTTTTACTTTTCGTATCAGGCCTTGGGTGTAGGAACTTGGTGCCTAGTTCTAGGATCGTGTTGAAGTGGTTACAGGTTGTAACCAACCCTTTTTGTTGTCATCAATAAAAGAAGTATCATTCTCATCCACTTCTCTTCATTAATTCATGGTTTTGATGAGATTAATTGTATTTTATTTTGAATCTAACATAGAAAGTGAATTGATTGTATTTAGTTAGTTTACATATAACTAGTTTCTTGTAGTTGCATACTTCTTTGTTTGCAGGAATTTTAAAAGACTGTTGTGAAGGATTTCTTGAGTCAAAGAACTCAAATGAGGTGAACTTCAAATGATAGGTTTCGGTTATGTACTCTTTATGTTCTTCCGAAAGTAAGTTACTATAGGTAGTTTCTTTCATTTAACTACTTAATTAAAGTTTGAGAGAATCCTTTTAGGGCACTTCTCTATTGTGGCTCATTACCCAAATCCATAAGACTTATATTTTTGTAAAAACCCTCTTTTGTGGACTCCTATCCCTAGTTTGGGGGTGACCCACTATTGATATTTGGAACAACAACTCTATGGTTGGGTGGAACGACTATCCTCTACAACCAGTTGCACAACTGTTACGAAAAAGATAATTGCTTTGTCTCATGTATTAGTAATATCGATGGTTTAATTTGTTGTGCATTACCCCTAAGTTTGAAATGATTTATATGTTATTGTATGGGAGTCTATTAGCTACATTCATTTTTATTTTTAATTTTAAACGTATGGGCATTTTTAGCATGATGTGTTGTATTTAAATTGATGGTATCAAAATATTTTATGGGTTTAGTAGTGTGGGGATGTTGTATATTAGTATAACATCTCATGGCTCGAAATCAATCTTGTATGGGAAAATACCAATGTGAATATAGTAGAAATTTATTGTTGCAATGTTTCACTTGTTACATATGGGGAAAATTGTGAAAATAGAGTGAAATCCATGAATTTAGAATGAATTCAAGTCCAAATTTCCCTTGGAACTGTCGAAGAGAGGATTAATGGTGTCAATATGCCATTTGTAGATTTAAATTTGGACTAGGAGTTCATATTTTTCATTTTAATGGTGACTAAAGAGTTGGAAGATCAATGGCCTAGATATTTTCAACATTAAGAATAGATGGTTAAGATTCATTTGCGGGATCTAGAAAAATTGAAAAAGTTTGGAGAGTTTCATAAATCAACAACTGAGATCACTTTGATATTGAATATCGATAGTCGAGATTTGTTGCAATATTAAAATACGCCACTTGGAAAAAGTCGATGAAATTAATACTGATAAGATTTTAGGTTGTAGGTAACAAAAAATATTAAGGGCATGTTAAATTGACAATCCATGGGAAAAATTTCATGAAGTTAAGCTTGAAAGGCTTGCGGGATACAGATCACGGAAAAAATATTAAGGGAATGTTAGTTTGACACTCCATAGGAAACATTCCTCGATGTTAAGCCCGATAGGCTTGCGGGCTACGGGTCATGGAAACTTTTGAGACCGAGTCTGATGGAAGAATAAGAAAGGTGGAGCCTATGGAGCTAGTTGAAACTATGTTAATCTTGCAAAGAGAAGTGTAGATCAATAGGGAATATAATGAAAGGATGATCAAAGCTCAGTAGGATTTTCTACAATTTCTGAATATGTTGCATAAACAATTCAAACAGGATTTTGGATCTAATAAATAAGATAGTGATATATAAGTGGAAACATCTATATCCCATGGTATAAGGGATGAAAAGCGTTCAATAAGTGTGAGAATACAATATCATTTTATAGGGAAATTGACTAGAATATTCTTTCATATTCAGGGCCAAATAGAAGCCTAAGTGCTCACCCTACATAAGGAAGAGGAGAAGACCTAATTCATATATTTTGCAAGGTGTTCTAAGGAAACTAAATCCACCAAATTTTGATGGAGAGAATAGAAAGGGAGAATAGGATAAATCCTAGATGTTGGGAATGTAGAAATATTTCTAGCTTCATGATTACCCTCAAATATAGAAATGATAATTGCAGCCTAACACCTTCAAGGAAAAGAATCCATGTGGTGGGATCAACTCAAGCAAGAAAATAACCTTGATGAGAAGAAGGTGTCATGGATATAGAGGGATATTTACAACATAAATTACTTGTGATAGAATTGTTATGAGAATAAGATGAAGTAGTTATTTGAACTCATAAGCATGACAACAGAGGAATATGAGAGGATATTATCTGAATTACTCAAGTATGTTGGATTCATAAAGGATGAGAAGGTTAAAAATCCAAATGTTTATGAGTGGGATACACACTTTATATAGTGATAAGATACATTATGGTAACCCTAGGACTTTTGAGGAGGCCATAAGGAAGGGAAAACACCTTTATGAGTAGAGTATAGGGAGATCCACTTTCAAAAATTCTAGGAATGGCAAGATGAAGGGTAAGATGGAGAAAAGTAAGAAAAGTTTTAAGCAACCTTTTCAAATGAAAAAAAAATTCAAGCATATAAAAAAGTAAAGTCAATGTAGAATGATCCTAAGATGGTAGATTCTTTTGGGAAAAGGCCAAGGAAATAACCCATAAAATGTTGGGGATGTGAGGGAGACCACTTGTATAAGGATTACCCTAACAAAGGAGAAATGATGATAATTGTTTACAATATTTAGGAGGATGATACAAATTATTAGATGGGAATAATAATCTCAAGGATTTGTGTGGCCTTGGACAACAAGAAACAAAAATACCAATCCCCTGTGATTACAGTAGAAGGTAAGATTGATAACTAGCCCATAACAGTTTTAATTGATTCTGGAGCTATCCATAGTTACATAGATCCTAACCTTGTTTAAATATTTCACTTTCCAATAAGAAAGCATGGGATATATTGGTTGGTTCATCTAGCCATAGGGACCAAGAGAAGAATCAATGAGCTAGTTAAATATTTTCCACTAGACATGAATGGGGTCAGCACAAAGGAATCTTTGAACAACATACCATTAGTTTCATATGATTGTATGATTGGTAAGGATTGGTTGGAAAATAACCATGATGTCCTAGACTGATACAACAAGAAAATCAAATATCTTTATGAGGAAGGGAAACAAGGGAATGTTCAAGGTATCCTAAGGACTGTAGTTGTTAGAGATATTTTAGCCATGCAGTTGAAGAGTTTCAAGAAGGGATGATATATTTTTGTAGACCATATGGAAGAGGAAACCAAAGATAAAATTCCAACTTTTGAGTAACAACAAATATTGAAATATTTTGAGGATGTATTTGGGGATAATTCAGGGTTTTCATGAAAGAGAGACATTGATTTAGTGTAAGGATCTACCACTACTTCCAAGAATTCTTATAGGATGGGCACACTAGAGTGGACGGATATGCATATGAAGCTTGAATAACTATTAAAGAAGGGGTATATATTCCCAAATGTATCACCTTGGGGTGCCCCAGTTCTCTTTGTGAAAAATAAGGATGGAACCTTAAGGCTATGCATTGATTTTAGACAGATGAATAAGATTACCATAAAGAAAACATATTGTTTTCCAAGGATTGATGATATATTTAATCAATTAAAAGGTGAAAGAGTTTTTTCCAATATGTAATTGAGATAAGAGTATCATCAAGTGAGAATAAAGGAAGAATATATCATAAATACGACATTTAGGACACAAGATATGGACATTATGAGTCTGTGGTAGTGCCATTTGGGCTATCAAATGCACCATTTGTTTGCATGTGTCTAATTAATGGAGTGTGAAGGGAGTACTTGGAATTTTTTTTAATTGTTTTCTTAGATGATATACTCATCTACTCAAATACAAAGGAGAAACATGAGCAACATTTAAGGATTGTGCTACAAGTTTTGAGAGAGCATCAATTTTATGGCAAGTTAAGTAAGCACATATTCTAACAAAGGAAGGTTCATTACTTGGGTCATATTATTTCAAAATATGGGATATCAGTTGACCCTGAAAAGATAGAGGCCATTAGAGGATGGATGAAAACAATAAATTTTATATAAGTTAGATCATTTATGGGACTTACATGTACTATTACCAAATATTCATAAATGGTTTTTCAAAGATTGCAATCCCAATTAATTCTTTGGAAAATAAGGGGGTGAAATTTAAATGGAATTCTAAATGTGAAGAGAGATTTTAGAAACCAAAGGACATTTTGACATGTTCACAAATATTGAAGCTTGTAGACCCAACTAATTTTTTTTGTGTGTGTGCATCGATGCATGCAAGGAAGGGCTTGGTGGAGTTATCACACAAAATGAACATGTGGTATGTTAGGAGTCAAGAAATTTGAAAGAACATGAGAGGAATTATGCCACACATGATTTATAACTTTCATCCATTATTCACCCATTAAAAAGGTGGAGACATTGTCTCATGGGTACAAAATTTGAGCTAAGGATAGACCATTATGGTCCGAAACATTTGTTTGGACAACCAACACTAAATTAGAGAAGCTAAATGGCTGAAATTCCTTAATGAATATAAATTTGATATAAATATTATCAAGGGAGAAGATAACCAATTGGTTGATGCACATAGTAAGAGAGTGAATGAAATTCATGCTACAACCATTATCATGTACATATCTAATTTAAAAGACATAATTATGGAGGCTGCAAATTCAGATCGACACTATTTGCAAATAGAAGAAACATTACAACAAGGTAATTTTCAATAGAAATTTAATTATTTTGAGAACAAAGAAGATGGATTCCTCATGTATGGATGAAAATTCTATGTGATAAAATCCATAGAGATGAAAAATATAGTGCTGAGAGAAATGCACAATGTGCCATACGTTGGGCACCCATGATATTATAAATTAATTGTAGTGGTAAGAAGCCAATACATTTGGCTAGGACTAAAGAAAGAGGTGGTTGATTACAAAGCCAAAATTCTATAATTTCAAAAGCTAAAAACTAAGCATAGAAATCCACCTAGACTACTTCATCCATCGCCCATTCCTGAGTGGAAATGAGAAATTGTTACATTGTAATTTATTACTAAGTTTCCTAGAACAATGAAGAAACATTATTTCCTCATGGTAGTGGTGGATAAATTAACTAAGGATACACATTTTATTCCAATAAAGACAAATAACATGGAAACCAACATTGCAAAAATTTACATGAAGGAAATTGCTAGACTACATGGAGTGCCCAAGTAATTTGTTTTGGACAAAGATCTCGAGTTCACATCAAATTTATGAAAGGGGTTGTTTAAAGGATTTGGGACAAATTTAAATTTAAATAAATCATATCACCCAGATTCACATGGGAAGTAGAGTAGACTAAAATAATAATTGAAGATATACTAAGAAAGTATGTAATGGAACAACCATCCAAGTGGGTGGATTATATCCATTTAGTTAAAAAAAATTACAATAACAGGTATCGTGCGTCATTAAAGATGAGCCCATTTGAGGTCTTGTATAGAAGAAAATGAAACAAACCAATAAGTCGGGATAACCCAACATATAGAGTAGTTATTGTGTTAGATTTTCTAAAGGAAATGGAAGAGAAGATGAAAAAGATTAGGTAGAATTCAAAAGTTTTGAAGGATAGAAAAAATAGTTATGTATACAAGAAAATGAAATACAAATAGTTTAAAGTGGGAGAGCATGTGTTTTTAAAAGTAAGAGAGAAAGTAATGTTGCTAAGATTTGGATGTTTCCCAAAGTTGGAAACGAAATATTGTGGGCCTTTTGAAGTGTTGGAGAATATAGGCCTAGTTGCATACATGCTATAATTTAATACATCCATGAGAGTTAATAATGTATTTCATGTGTATTTATTGAAGAAATATGTTCCAGTTTGTAACGACATAATTGATTGGACTGTGAGCTAGGTGGAACACGTAGGATAATTTTAGATGGAACCAGTGCACATCCCTGAATGAAAAGTCAAAGTGCTCAAGAAAAAAGTTGTCATCATGGTAAAGGTATAATAGAAATTTTGTTTTCTTGAACATACTATGTGGGAGGAAGGGGATACCATGTAGGAGGAGTACCCACATTTTTTTGTCAATTTTGAAGAAAACAAAATATAAGAATCCAAGACTCTGTTTTGGGTAGCTAGAGTCCTCAAAACCACATATCGGAGATTCATGGAAAACCTGCAATGGAATCCTTGATAAAATAATGGTATAGACTTAGAAACTACATGAACAAAAGTAGGTACATTCCTTGGGCTAGGAAGTTTGAGAGGAAAAAGAGATTATGGTTAGAACTGCTACTGTAGTTGTGAAATTTTCATAATTTTGATTTTTCTCAGTATTATGATGTAAAATTTTTGCACACAGACACAGACATACTGACATGGTGTTGTGCACTAATGATGGTGACATATTATAGGGGAGGGGGAGTGAAACATCCCTTCTAGAATATCTAGTTTAGTAATGTATAATGTAGATATGATATATGGCCATGACCCAAGCGATGTAATATGTGAACATGTATATCCTAAATTTATAAATTAAAATGTGATGCCAACTACAAATGGACATGGATGGAAATACTGGGGTTGCATTATCCATAAGAGAGGAGGTTTTTAAGGGGGTCTTATTCATGTGTTTAAAATACTAAACCCTTTTCCTGATTTTCATGTTTTGAGTGAAATTTCTAATTATTCCCTTGAGTGTATAATAGCCCATTCAATGAATACATGTAAGAGGGTGGGTTTGAGAAGTTACATCCCATATTTATTAGGGGCATGGGGCTAGGTACAATCATCATAGGGAAAAATGTGAGTCAAGTAAGTAGGAAAAGGGGATGAAATTAATATGGAACTATAAGATAGTATATATAAGATGATTATATGAACACCAAGAAGGAGTAGAGTGTTATAGCTTGGAGGAAACAATAGTGGAAATGTTAGAAACTATTTGGAGTTGTTCAAGGCTGAAGAAGAAACTGGTAAGGCTTCTAGAAGAGATAGGTTGTCAGTCCTATAGAGTGAATCCTCTGTGTGAGATTTTTCACTAGAGCAATAGGATTTTTGTAGTTAGTTTTTCCTGGTAGCTAACTGATCCGAACTAGATCTTGGAAAGTGCTTGTAAATGAACATGTTTTTGTTTTATTTTATTTTATTTTATCTTTTGGCATGATGGGAAGGTCAAAGGAGAAGTTGTCTATTTTGACCTTCCAAGTGAATCCCATTAAAAAAAATGAGGGTTATAGTGAAGATAAAAAGAATGAAAGGAGAATTTTGGGAGGCTACTAATAGAGATAAGAGCTAGCACAAATTTCTCAAAGTTAGGTGGACGAAGGAGTCAAATACCCTGTCCATGCTAAGAGAAGGTATCTATGCAGCATGGTTTTCTACAAATATGGTCTGCTAGTGGGTAATAATGCACGAGGTTTATAGAATGCACAGCTCACTCCCTTGTAATGGATTCTTCAAGCATAATAAAATTTCATTCGTTCTATTTTAATTTATTCTGGTTTCCTATGTGTAATCAACCCTCTGGAGGCTAGTTGCCAATTTTGTTAGTTTAGTTATGTTGATGAGTATTACCAAAACAACCCTGTGATCATTTCACTTGTTCCAATGTTATTTGTGCACACTATAAAAAAGTCATCTACGGAATTGAAATCCCCCAAAATACTTATGATTGGGGTTCATATTGGTGATTTAGTGTGCATTTTTTTAAATTGTTTGTTGTTTGTTGGGTTGGCTGGCCACTGGAAATATCTACAGGTAAACTCTTTAATTTCTAAATTCTTACCTTGCAAATGATTTTAAATGTATGTTGGGGTTTTTGAAATTGAATACAATTCCAATGCATAGATAGG
This sequence comes from Picea glauca, assembly GCA_000966675.3. NCBI lineage: Eukaryota > Viridiplantae > Streptophyta > Pinopsida > Pinales > Pinaceae > Picea > Picea glauca. The sequence goes on from JZKD02S1104581.1 coordinate 187,695, forward strand.
TTCTAGAGAACAACTAGATTTTACACTTAGGTTGTAGTTGATAGTGAATTCAAATTACAAAGACATAATAATTTACATTCCATCGTGAGTATAAATGATAGTGAATTGTGTGGACTCTCTGCCCCTCAATTACAAATCATATGGTATCATAGTAGGTTTCAAAGGATTGGAGAACACCTGCATGGTAAAATCCCATAGCTAGTACTAAAACAATAGACAAGCATTGCTTCCAGTCCTACAAAGAAGTAGAGAAATGATGTAGGGATTTTTCAAGGGTTATAACTTTTGACTCGGTTATCCATTTGCGCTGAAATTTTATGGGGAGTTTCATATCGAAGATTTCACTTCCATTTCGATCAGATCCTTTAGAATGGACATCGTTTCAACACCTTTCCAGGGCCAAATTCCTTCATATAAGGCCTCAAATTAGGGTTTTAGTGTTTTTACAGGCATATTTAATTTTTTAATTATCAATTATCTCTTAGTTTATGAATTTAATTAGAAAACAGAGTTGAAAAATAGTGTCACTCTAGTTATCTCTTAGTTTTTGGTCAGTTTTATAGTCATGCGAGAATTTTCTAAATTTAGTTGTTTTTCTATAAAATAGTTCTTTTTTCTAAAATTAGTTGTTTTCGAAAATTTGAGATAGTAGATATAAGGGGTTGAAGTTCCATTTTAATATTTGGGATGGAGAAGGAATAAAAGAGAGTTATTTTTCCATTTTCATGTGTTTGTGTGGTGTTGATTAAGGTTGGTTGTCATTGATGTCAACCCTTGAAGAAAACCCTGTAGCACAAAGGTTGGGTAATGGACCCAAAATTGTTTGATGTAAAGATGCATTGTTATTGTCTTTTCATGGTTTATAATAAGTAGAAATGGATGAAATACAAAGTGGTCCCCTTATGGTGAAAGCCCTCACGGGAAGATGCTCTGTGGATTGTGTTATCCTAGAAGTATGGTTAGAGAACCCATGCTTATTTGTGGAATAATGAGATGAACACTAGTGAATTTTTTAGTGAAACTATCCTATATGGATAGTTCTTGTCATACCATTTCCATTGGTATGTGGAACATCACATAGCTCCTCACAGTTAGAGAGTTATGGCCATGAGAAGTTGGAGAACCCAGGTTTGGGTAATGGACCCAAGTTTATTTGATGGATAATGGTATGAGTTTTGATATATTTTTAGGTAATAGTATTCTATATGGATATTACATGTCATTCTATTTTTGGTGGTATGTGGAAGGTCACAAAAATCCTCACGGTTTGAGAGTTATGGCCTTACGAAGTTGGATGACCCTCATATGTCATCTAGAAGCCCCAAAAGGTCAAAGTAGTCAAAGTGGTTTAAGAGATTTTAAAAGGTAA
>JZKD02S1104581.1:190839-235097 GCA_000966675.3 Picea glauca
CCCCTCAGTAATCCAACAATTGGTATCAGAGAAGGTTCCTTCATAAATCAGTTTAACCACTAAAAGGTAGATCATGGAGAGTACCAACTCATATAAAAATGGAATACCACACTTTGATGGGCAAAAGTATTCTTTTTGAAGCGTAAGGATGAAGACATATATACAAGCATAGGGGTTTGAAATTTGGAAATCAATTGTAGATGGATACACAGTACCAGCAGTTCCACCAACAAATGAAAAAGCAGTGAAACTTGGTCAGAATAATTCCAAATCTACAAATGAACTTTTGAATGGTCTCAGTGAAACAATATTCACCAAAGTTGCACATTGTAAATCTGCCAAAGAGATTTTGGACAAGCTTCGAAATATTTATGAAGGAGATACAAAAGTCGAAGAAACAAAACTTCAAACTTACAGAGGTCAATTCAAACAACTAAAAATGAAGGAAGGTGAGAATATTGCAGTCTACTTCTTAAGAGTTGAAGAAACAGTGAATGCAATCATAGGATTGGGAGAAGAAATTGAAGAATATGTAATTGTTCAAAAGGTACTAAGATCTCTTCCTATGAGATTCAACCCTAAGATATCAACACTAGAAGAAATATCATATATGAACTCAATAAGCATGTATGAACTGTAGGGAATCTTCACAGCATATAAAATGAGAACTGAATAGGAAAATCCAGATGTAAAAGAAGAAGCCTTCAAAGCATCCAAAAGATCAAAGAAAAAGAAAAAGGAACAAGAATAATATAGCAGCAACAGTGACCTCTCAGAAGATGATGAAGAAGTGGCCAACTTTGTCAAAATACTGAACAAGGGAACTGATGGTAGCTATAGAGGTAAGCTTCCTATAATTTTTTTTAATTGTGATGGTATTGGTTATTTTGCTAACAAATTTCCTCATAAGAAAAATATAAATGATAAAGGTTACTCAAAAGGAAAACACACATATAAAGGAAAAAGAACTACAAATAAATATTTCAAGAAAATCTTATGCATCAAAGAAGACATCTCATCATCAGATGAAGATGAAATCAGTGACAATGAGACAGGAAGTGTTATGTTCATGGAAGTAAAAGATTATAACAAAGAAGACTCTGAAGAACAATATGAATAAGACAAAGAAGGATATGAAGAATTCAAAGACGAAATTGAAGAGGAAAAAGTTGACTATCGATAAGAATTAATGTGTTCCATAGAAGTTATTAGAAGAGAAAACAAGAAGAACAAGAAACTACAAGCAAAACTAGACAAGAAAAAGGGCACTCGAGAACTAGAACAAATGATCACAATATTGAAGGTTCAAATAGAATAAGATAAAAGAATTGAAGAAGCACTCAAAGAAAAACTAGAAGAAAAGAACAAGATCATTGGAAACTTGGAAGCAGAGATTGTCACAGTAACAAAGGATATTCAAAAGAAAAATATGCAGAAGAGCTCAAAAGTTTTGGATGACATTATCAACAGTCAAAAATATCATATTGGCATGTATGGACTTGGATACAAACAGACAGAAAAGGGATCAAGATCCAAAACAACAGAGAAAGAAAAAAATCCAAAAAGCTATGCAGAAACAATCAAAGGGGTTAGGAAGATGTACAAGGAAGATTACAAGGACACTCCTCCACTGAGAAGATTCACATTTTAGAATCAACAATAGATAGATAGGCCTCAAGAAGAATAAGAATTCATAAGAGAACCTTCTTTCAGAATATCTTCAACTCCCAGGTATCAAACTATATTTTTTGGTTTATGTTATGCATGTAATAATTTTGGACATAAAGCTGTGAATTGCAGAGCTAACAATAGAAACAATAACAACTTGAGAGTCATACAAAAAGAAGTTACTTGAGCATACCTAGTGAAACAGAAAGAAGAAGTTACAACAGGTTTGAATATTTGAGCACTGAAGTGGAATGTAACAAATGTAACAATTTTGGACACGTGGCCAAAAATTGCATAATGATAGTCCCTCCTAAAGAACCTCAAAAAAATAACAACAGACACAGACAACTGTTATAACCCTAATTTGCACCAAACATGCATACCTAGCATCAGGCCATATCACTTGCGATTTTTTCCAAGCCACCATTGAAAAAATAATCCAAAAAACCATCCTTTTGGAGATATATGTGTCCTACACCACTATTGCCCGCATGTGTATGCTAGCTAACCCATTACAACCCGTGTATACTGACAAAATAACAAAACATAGAAAGTTGCAGACGAAATACAAATTTTCGTGTAGGTTTCCTAAAATTGTTTGACCACCCATAGCCGGTCACTCAACCAAATACCTAGCCCCTTTTAGCCTATAAAAGAAGGGGTAGGGGTCCCATTTGAAGGAGGAAAAACAAGAGCAAAGAAACTCTACCCTTTTTTTTCGTATTCCCCTTGCCCCAATCTTTTGCAACCATTTTGTGATAACTGACGAGGAGAAGCACATCTGGAAGTAGTTGGTGCATAATTGAAGAGGAGCCCAGGACCATATTCAAGGAGCAATATCCAATAACACCATTGTAAGTGACTATTGTGAGGTTAATAGAAAGAATTACTTTTCCCATCCTGCCATATGAGATGTTCAATATTCAGTTTTGGTTTATATTTTATTAGAACCTCTAACCCACTAATTCCTATATGATATGCATGTTTGTAGTTCTTTGTTTGTCTATTTGTGAATGCAGTTTGGATTTGGGAGGAGACTTGCAGTCAAGGAGAAATTGAACGCAAAAGGATCAACACCAAACGCAGGGTTCAAGGTAGAGTTACCAGATCCTTTTATCCTTGTGTTTTATACATGAATGTGGGGTCTATGTTGGGACAATAGTGAAAAGTAGGAGGCTTTTGAAGGTTATTTTTGCATGCATTACTAAACCCTTAGTGCTAGTCTGTAGGGGGATTTCCCACCCACAACAGAATTAATGACCATATTGGGGAAGATCTCTAGGGTTTTTGGGGATACATTTTTAGGTGTTTTTAAATTGGTTTGATTACCTTGTTTTTGAGTTTCTGCAAGAGTCTGAGGTTGCAAGGATTTTGGTCTTCCATACCAGTACTCCCTACTTGGATTTTGTGACTGTTTTTTTCTTTTTCGGGAAGCTACAGAGGTATACATGGCTTATAGAAGGACTGTACGTGTATACATGCACCCTGACTTTACACAGCCCACGTACATACACTGGCTATTCAAGGGTCAATAGTGTGTCTAAGTTCATAATTTTTTTTAAGAAAATGAAGAAGAGGTAGTCATCCTCTTCCCTATCAGAAGTGATCCTTCTCAGAGGTTTTCTGGATCCATTCAATATCTCTGTTATAGAAGTCCGTAGTTTAGGAATGCCTTCAGATTAGGTTTGTTTTATCAAATTTTCCTTGCATCTTTTTCTGTCAAAGTAAGTTTATGTGTCTTCAAGGGATTTTGGTTCTCAATACCAATACTCCTTGCCAATGCTTGATTGCTTGTTTTCCAATTTTTGAGGAGTTACAGAGGTGAATGCAACCTATAGTGGGCCTACATGCGTGCATACATGCCCTGCCCTTGCACAGCCCGCGTACATACGCTGGCTATTGAATTGTCAGTAGCATACATGTTCAGAAAATTTTCTTGTAGAACATGCAGCCATCCTCTTCCCTGTTAGAATTAACACCTCTCAAGGATTTTCTTGATCTAGTCTTGGTCTTTGTCATAGAAGTCTATAGCTTAGGTTTGATTATAGCATAAGTTTCTTTTTCATCAAAAGTTTTTCTCTTTTTTCCTTTAATAGGGTTTTTAGACAAGTTTGAGAGTCTATGTCAGTCAACTTGTTTGGTATTTTTAGTAACTCCTTGTGATCTACGATTAGGCCAGAAGCCATTTCTTGGTCTTTACTTGTCGTCATTTTTCCCTTTTTTTCGCTTTTGAAGCATAAAACAACAATAAAAAAAAACTTTTACTTCTTCATTTGGTAAAGTAGTTGGTTGTTTGCATTATTAATCAGGAAAAAAAATGCTTTCATAAGTTCTTGTCTGATTGACTTAGGACAATAAGTAGCTCATAGTTGAGAGAAAGCTTGTTTTGAGTTTTCTGTTAAAAGATCTTAGAAATAAAAAGTAGTTTGAAAAGTTTGTTAAAGATTTTAAATGTGAAAATTTGAATTTGTCAAGAAGTAGTTTGTTTTCAGTTGCATTGTATGCTCTTCTCTTTCATCTCTTAAAACCATCATTGGTTTCACTTTCATCCCTTTTGACTTAAAACAACCACTAAAATTAATGCTTAATTAAAATGTTTTTAGACTTTATGTTTGTAGGGTCCATCAACTAGTCTAGGCTATAGTCTTGATTTAGGATTGGAGAGGAAACTCTTCAAGGCTGGAAACTCTTCAAGGCTACAGAAGAAAACATAAGAGTCTGTTCTAGGGAGTGTTAAAAAGTCCAGTATCGTGAAATTTATCCGGGACCCCCCTCTAACACAGGGGATAAACACGAGGTCGCATGAGGAAAGGTAGCAGAGATAACCCCTCCAAAGCTGGAACAAGCGTAGTGGGGAATGCATATAGAGGGCTTATCTTGGGATTCCATTGATCACATTTTCCACGGAGCTTTGTGGGTCTTGAATCCATTTGAGGTCCTCATTCATCTTCTAGAACACTTTATTTCAATACCATTGATAGGTTTCAGGCTTGATACCATGCTCATTGTGGTCCACCCAACTGTCGACTATACCTGCCTAGTGACTATTTGTGTGTTGGCAACCTAGTTTCCTTTATTATAGCGACTTACACAGGTGACTGCTGGGGTATACCATGGTACCTAGGACAAACATCGGGCCAGGATTTACAGACTATACCCAAAGAGTGCTTCCATATTCGATTTTCACTTACACCGGTAAGTTTCTCTAGTGTTGGTTGTTGTAACTATTCTTCCAACTAGCTAGTGACTGCCTATTTTATCTCATAGGGACATTTTCTAGTGTGTGTTGGTTCTTGAACGTTGATAGAAATCCCTAGTGTGTCATTGATCTTATCACACATTGGAGGATCAGGAGCTCCGCTAGTCACAAAGGCTTCTAATCCTGCCACTGGTTGATCTGGAGCCACCCCTGCCACCACTAAGGAGAAAACTAGACCAACAAGGGTCTTTTGAGACGACCGAGCCATGGGAAACTGAGCTCGTCACATCTTTGAGAGGAAAACATTTGATTCTGGAGGAACCAATCATTTCTAACTTTGGATAAGAAGCCCTTGGTCCCTAAAACCCTCCCATCACTGATCTATCATCTCCCATCGTCGTACAGGTTTGTCCTTACAAGCGCCAGGCATTCTCACAAGTAGCAGTGAAAGCAAATGTTGCTAACTATTTAGGGGATTCTCACATTCCCTCTATGGCTGTCACCACAGGGGGTGTTGTGCCTCCTAACAAACCATTGTCATTCTGAGCCACTATGTTCTCGAATGTCTCTACCTCGAGCAATGGTCCAATCCCTTCTATAGTGGCAATCACTACTCCTTTCACCCAGAGTGAGACAGGCCCTCCATTCTCATACAGGATGCCTAGCTTCGATACGAGTACTGTAATTTTCTACTCCACTTTGCAGACTTTAGGTCTAGGGGAAGGGACTTCCAATGCTCCTCTGTAAGGATCTATGGGGGGGACTTCATCTCCCTATAATTCTTTCCCTTATGAAGGGGGTCATATATCTCCTTCATCCCCTTTGCTCAGCGGTGCTCACCAGCACTACGTCGGGCCAAATGAAAACTATAGTTTGTTCAGAGAAGGTAGTCAAGCACTTCCTTCTTATAACATGTCGTTTGGTTCGACACCATTCTATTTGTTCGACACATTTGGTAAAAATGCTTTCTCGTCAGATATCGTCTCAGGCGGGGGAAACCCCGGTTATGGACAACAAAATCCTGTACAGGGTATTATCCCTGCACAGGGGGAAAACTTAGGAATTCCTTCCTCACAAGGACCTTGGAATCCATGGCAAGGATGTTGTCCAAGGGAAACCCCTTCCATACCCAATGTAACCCTAGGAAAGGCTTAGAACCTATGCCCATCATATCAGTAGGGGGAAACCCTTCCCAAAATCCTTGGAATGTGATGCAAGCCTATCCCTTTACGTCCTATTAAGGGAATCAACTGATGAAGTCTCAACAAGTGCAAAATCTGTACACTGGTCACGGTAATGGTTATTACCAGAACCCTGACCAACAACCTAAATTTTCATGGAAACTTGGTGGAAGTCAAATTCCAGGCTCCCTTTTCCTTGGTTACAATCCACAACCCAAACTACCATTTCTGGCAATCTTGCACTTGCAGACTTGACAAGGTTATTAAATGACCCCATCTATCACGATCCAAGTTGGCCTCCTATGCCAACCAAGTTACCTTTAGGCATTCCAAATTTCAAAGCTAGACCTAATGAAGATCTAGGCGATCATGTGACCACCTTCCATATTTGGTGCTCGTCCAACTCATTGAAAGACGACTCAGTACAATTGTGTTTGTTTCAATGCACTCTCATCGGGAGTTCTCTGAAATGGTACATTGATCTCGACCGCTAGAGATACTCTTCCTTTGGAGAATTTAGAATGGATTTCTTAAACAATTTCCAATTATTTGTGAGATATGATGCCGACATAGAATTGTTGACCAAATTTAAGTAGACAAAAGAGAACCATATCTCACATCAGATCTGAGAATGGAGATGCTAGAAGAGTTTGATAAAAGTTCCAATCCCACTACAATTCCTTCTTGAGTGGTTCCTTAAGTATTCGGTACCTTAGCTACCCAAAGATGTCGCAACCTCGGGGGTATTTTCAAAATAATATGTGATAATGAGAGCTCAATAGCTAGAGCTAATTTACTCTCAATCTGGTTTAATTTACAAAATTTTCCAGATGCACCAAGGTCAATACTTGACAAGACCAGACAGAGAGATGGAACACATGCCAATGGTATTGTTAGTTCATCACAAGAAAATCCCATTGATCAACTATCAAAACAATTGCAAGAATTGTTGATAGAGTAGAAAGCGGCCAGCCTGACCACCGGTCCAGTTGCTACCCCCACCCAAATGTTAGATGTACACACTGTGCAATCGACAAACCCAAAGGCCACCCAACAGCCTGACAGAAGGAAAAAACAATGAAAGAAGGGTAAGGGGGATAAGAAATATACCAATAATGTTGGAGAGTGCAACATAGAAAGGAAGAAGTTGAAGTATCCATGTAACCTGTGCATAGAAGACCACCCGAATCACCAGTGCCCTCGTCTTGTAGAGGCCCAAAATTTATTGGCGTAGTAGCATCCTACTTTGTTAACAAACCCATTTCAACATGGGCAAAATTTAACTCAAGCCTCTCCGAGCATGGAAGGGGGCAGTCAAGGACCCCCTCTGTCTTCAGGTAATCCTTCATTCACAAATGTGTATATGATTAAAGGTGATGCCTATATATCGACTAGAGCATATGATTATGGAATGCCAAGCACCTATGAGAAGAGTAAAGAAGATGAAAACCCACCTCTTCCTCTCCAGATCGAGAATATGTTGGGTGAAACAATGACATGCATCCCAAAAGGTGCATTCAAGAAATCTTCTCACAATCCAAACACAAGGGTCACCCAAAACTACTTTATGGTGGAGGATTTGTCACAAATCCTTGTGCGATGTCTTCTTTGGAGGTCCTCCAGATATGTCCTTCCCAGAGAAAGGCTCTGTTAGCTACCCTAGGATCTATAGAGACTTGTAATCTGGGTACGATCATGCTTGATATGACCGACTTAAAACCTCATCTCCATTACCACATGGCATTTCATATAGTAGTGGCTTACACCAATAAAAAATTTACCTGGAACATTTTCTGCACGGTGGTTGATGAGGGTGCCTCGACATGCATTATGTCATTGGCATGTTGGAAGGCCATTGGTCAACCCATTTTGTCTCTGTCACTGAATCTTCTTATAGATTTCGACGGTCATTTTTTCCTACCACACGGCATCATCCCCTCTTTCCCTGTACAGTTAAAGGGGAAGACCATGTGCGTTGAGGTTGAAGTGGCCAATGCTTCTCTCAACTACAATCTATTGTTAGGAAGGAGTTGGACCTATGCTATGCAAATGGTGGTTGCTACAGTTTTTTGGGTCTTATTGTTTCCACATGAAGGCCGAATTGTGACCATTGATCAATTTTATTTTTCCCGTCTTGTCCCTTCATCAGGGGCATCCACGGTCCCAATGATTTATAACCATCAACCCAACATCATCAACATAGAAGTTGGTATGTGCCCACCTTTGATGGGCACTTTTGATTACCCGACTCCTTCCGGCAATGTCAAGTTCATATCAGACTAGCCTAAGGTTCATATTTTTCAAGTCTCATCATTTCATATGACTTACTTCAATGATCCATGGACTCTTCCTTCCCCATTGGCCACCATGGAGGGGACAGGGAACCATGGTATGGCCATGCCTTTGTCTATGACAAAAGTTGTGTATTCTATAGTTCAAGAAACTTCCTCTGACCTCGATCCGACTCCCTCACGGGGGTTAGATCCAATTCTTGAGCCTACTTGGGCTCAAGGTTCCCTTGCCAATACTGACTCTTTAGAATTAGTCTTCCCTTCAGGCGAAGAAATCATTGAAGCAATGACTAGTCCGGACAGACCCTGGGATGATCTCCATCACAGATCTTACTTCCTCCTGGAGTTAAGAAGAATTGAAGCAGGTGAATTCATGTTGACTATGACTAGAGATAGGTCTTGACCTATCAATCTCTTGGCTACACACACTATTTACATTGAAGGTAATATGGAAACCATCACTGAAATGATATCTATTGATATCTACAGAACCCCTGGCGTCGTGGAGAATGTTCTCGTTAGAGCTGACTACTTCCCCAAGGAGATTTGAATCTACACAAATTTATTTAAATATTTGTGCGATGTTTTTGCCTGGTCTTATGAGTAAATGCCAGGGATTGATCCACAAATTGTCAAACATGAAATCATGACTTATCCTAACGCTAAGTCGGTCTGACAGAAGCTCCGTCCGGTCAATCCTAAGAAAGCAACAGTTATTAAAGCCGAAGTAGAGAAACTGCTCAAAGAAGGATTTATCTACCCCGTTCACCTGACTCAATGGGTGTCAAATCCCATTCTAGTCGACAAAAAATAGGGTACGATTCACCTATGTATGGACTTCCACGATTTAAACAAGGCCTGCCCAAAGGATAATTTCCCCACATCGTTTATTGAAAATATAGTCGATGAATTCACAGGTTGCGAGGCCTTTTCTTTCATGGATGGTTTTTCAGGATACAATCAGATACACATAAAAACCGAAGATCAACACAAAACTTCTTTCATTTTTCTGTGGGGTACATTCGCTTATCGCAAGATGCCTTTTGGTCTAAAAAATGCTTGAGCTACCTTTCAGTGGGCCATGTCTTTTTCTTTCCATGATCTCAAGAATATAGTCGTGGCCTACCTTGATGATTTAACATCACGATCTCGTAAGAGAGTTCATCATCCCACACACCTCCGACTTATCTTTCAAATATGTCGCTACTATTGGATTCACTTGAATCCAAACAAGTGCAGTTTTTGCATAATTCCAGGTTGTCTGCTAGGTTTCATAGTTTCGACAATAGGGATCATGCTCGGTCCTCTAAAAGTTTAGGCAATAGTTCAGTTGCCTCCTCTGCGCACAATCCTTCAGCTTCAAAGTTTACAAGGAAAAGTGAACTTTTTATGGCGTTTCATCGCAAACTATGCTGAGATCACAAAGGGATTTATGTGTTTACTGAAGAAGGACATTCCTTTTCATTGGGAAGAAGCCTCTCAATGCTCTTTCAACACTTTGAAACACGCCCTCATGTCTTCTCCTCTGCTTCAGCCACCCAATGATAATAAGTATTTCTTATTGTACTTGGATGTGGTAGATTCAACCATCGGTATGGTCTTTGTCAAGGATCATTTGCTCATAGAATATGTGATATATTACTTGCGCTGAGGCTTGGTTGGACCAGAACTCAATTATTCCCATGTTGAAAAGCTTGTGTTGGAAGCAATTCATGTTGTCCAACGGTTCCGTCATTATATCTTGTTTCAAAAGACCATTGTCATTGCCATTGTGAATCTATTTTAATACGTATTGACATGACGTTTAATTGGAAAAAATATTAGTATATGGATAGTTGTCCTCCAGGAATTTGACTTAGATTTTGTTTCGGCAAAATCCAAAAATTCCCTAGTGTTTGCGGAACTCATCTCGGAACTTTCGGTCGAGTCAAGTGATGCTTTTTTTTTGTTTGTTAGTTTTTCCATGACATGTGGGACTAAATTGTGGCTAAGAAACTGCGACTCAGGGACATCTAAGCTGTCAAAATCACCCGTGGATCACACCCGGCCTGAGCCACACCAACTCTTAACATGGCTGTATTTTTTCCCCCACAATTTTCGAACCGATGACTTTAACATCACGGAGCACCTTAACAACACACTCCATCACCGACTCTCCTACACCTCGGGGACAAAAGGTATGCGGGCTTGGCCCAGTTAAGATTTGTTCTACAACTAGACCATGTCCTTGCTTAGGTTTCAGCACAATACCTGACCTTCATTGCAAGAATGACTTTACCATTCAACCACCTTCGCCGACCTTTCGAGTCAGGTGATGTTATTCCCGAAGACTCACCTATTAAAGGAGATATGTTTTTGATCACGTCTTCAGATCCTTGGTATGGACATATACTTATCTATCTCTAGACTTTGAAGTGCCCCACCTCTGCTTCTCGTGATGAGTGTCGTCGTATACGCCATCAGGCCAAGAACTATATCATACTTGAGGACACTTTATATCGTCGAGGTGTAGATTTCATTATTCACCGATATCTCACGCATGAAGAAGAAGAAATTGTGCTTAACGATTTTCACATTGGAGAATGTGGCGATCATTTGTCTAGGTTGGAAACAACCCAAAAGATTCTATGAGATGGTTACTTTTGGTCGACGTTAATCAAATATTGTGTTGAAATGATCAAGAAGTGCCACCTATGTTAGATATTCTCTCAGAAGATGTGGGCACACCCCACTCCCATGCTTCCCATCAATACCGTTGATCCTTTCACCAAGTGGGGGATTGATTACACTACATGAAACTCACCTTCAGCAAGGGGGCACTGTTATATCATTGTAGAAGTAGACTACTTCACCAAGTGAGTCTAATCTATGCCAACAATCAAAGATGATGGGGAGACCGCAACTCTCTTTTTTTTCAACCAGACAATAGCAAGGTTTGGCATCCTGAGGGAGATTGTCACTGACCATGGCAGTCACTTTCAGAACACAATGATGACCAATTTAATGTCAAAGATTGGCTTGAGGTAAGAACATCCATCACCCTACTACCCACAAGAGAATGGTCAGGTGGAAGCTGTAAATAAATATCTTAAGACCATTCTACAACAAACAATCAATTTGGCCAAGTCAAATTGGAATTTGATGTTATACTTGGCATTATGGGCCTACCGAATGTCTATTAAGACTGCAACCAGTTTCTCAACTTTTCAAATCGTTTACGGGATGGAAGCAGTCTTGCTCATAGAGTGCCAGATCTCATCTTTAAAGTTGGTAGTACATTTATTTCCAGACACTTCACCACTTGAAGAGCGTTTATTATATCTTGATCTCCTCAATGAGTAGCATCGTGATGCAACCTTAGCTAACTAGGCTCACAAAAAAAAATTCAAGTGTTAGTATGATCGGTTCGTTCGTCCTCAGATTCTATCTGAAGGTGACCTTGTCCTAGTCTATGACTAAGATAAGGACCCCATCAGGGCAGGCAAGTTCAAACCCATTTGGTTCATACCTTTCATCATGAAAGAGGTTCTAAAGAAGGGTGCTTATCATTTGGTGGACTTTCAGGGAAACATTTTGGTGGAGTGTAGAAATGGGCTTTACCTCAAGAAGTATTACTCGTAGGTAGGTCACCTCGGGTAACTTTTTGTAACATATGTATAGTCCTTGTACTATTAATTTTTAGTTTTATCTTTTGGTTTTATGGACATGTCATTTTTAATGTTATATTTTTCACTGTGGCATATGTGAAGTGAATCAGAAGTGTTCGTTGGGTTCGTGAATGACACTAGTCGGAACACTTGGAGGCTTTCTTTCGTAGCTTGGGTGATTTTCACACCTCAGGGCCACTTTTTGTCTTCATGAGGTATCTGTTTAGGTGACACCACAAACAATGTCGACAAGTACAACACAGTTCTTGAGTTTTTTCATGACGCTTTGTCACTTGGTATCTCTCACCTCCGGGTTTATTTAGATGCTCAGCTGGTTGTGTCTCAGTTAAATGGTGTTTACAAAGTTTAAGATCCTACTCTACACCAACGGTTCCTTAGGGTACATCTCTTAGAACAAATCTTTGATTACATTACGTATATCCATGTTCCTCGGATATTGAATCAAGTTACAGATACTCTATCTAATCATATATTAGATTGGCATCTTGCACACATGTAAGAAAAAACACAAACACACACACATGTAAATACATTTGTAAATAAATGTAATCCATAAAATAAAAAAAGATGTAAATACACATATATATATCACAAAGTATCAGAGTACATAAGTGGGTGCGAGCACCTCAAAAAATATGTGTTCAGTAAAGGGTCATGGGGCTCATGCCCTCAAAAATATACAAAAGGTGCCCTTGACACATAATAAGTCTAGTATAGCTAAGGGCGGGGCCTGTTGGCCCTGCCATAGTGAACAATGACGTTATCCATATGTTGAAAAAGTTGGACCCAGGTCCATGGTACCCCAAAAACATGAGTCTGCATGGACGATGAGAGATCCTCGATCTCTGCCACAGGGACTGTACAAGTAAGCACAGTGAGGTTCCGCTCTACCTGTCTCAAAAATCTCTCAGCCTCTTCGGATGGAGGTCCCCCTACTGTTGTTGGTCCACTGGATATGACTGGTCTAGCCTCTAGTCGAGGATGTCACCTGGTCCTTGTAAATTCTATTGGATGAACTGGCCCCACGTTTACACATAACAGATACATAGTTGTTAGATACTCTAGTGCACAAAAAAAAAATGATATATATAAAAAGACATAAAAATTAAATAAATTTAAAAAACAAAAAAACAAACTTACCCATCTCTCCTCACTCCTCTCTTGGAGGTACATGCATGTCAGGATCTCTATAATAGTTTATCCTGGCATAAGGGTAGTCCTTTATGGCTGGAATCTGTCATGCCCACCAAGCAAAAAACTTGTTATCGAAGTCCTCAATAGTCCTCCCCCCACCCTGTTGCAGAAACAATGTCGCCCATATGCATAACACTAGGAGAGAGGGATCATGCCCTCATATTGTATATCTAGGGCAGAGACTTGGTACCCTTTCAAAGAAAAAGGAACTCAAAATAGTCTGGAACCCAAAATTTCTATGTCTCTGCATACGACAGTCTATCAGCTGCCTCTTCATGCAATCTAGTAAGGTGGTGCTCCAATAAAAAATTTGTGAATTAAGAACTGAACTACACAATTCATGTGCGCTCGGGAAGCCTGATGCAAAGACACGGATCTAGTAATCCACCCAAGGAGAAACACTATTTCTTTTAGTGATAGGTTTGAAATCTTGTTTATCGGCACTTGTGTGCCCACTTTGTTTGTGCCAACTTGGAAATGGAGTCCAATCAACTCTGCTATGTCATGAGGCCTAGAGGGAAAGGTATGAAAGTTGATTGGTTCCCCTCTCCTTGAGAGGCTAGTAAAAAATTAGATATCTTCAATAGTTGGAGTCAAGGACAGTCCCTCAAGCATGAAATCCTTAGCATCAGGATGCCAATAATCTACCAAGGTGTTTAGTAGCCTGGGTTGTGCCCACATGAATGGACACTGGAAGAATTTCAAAAGACCACATTGAGCCAATGCGGCGATGGCATCAGGGTCCTCTCCGACCAAAATCTCAATGTCCTCATGCTCCCTCTCTCTCTAGTGAACATACATCCTGTAATTGACAAGTTCAGGAGGGATTAACTCTTGCCTTTTTTTTTTCCACATATTGGAGGGTATACACAGGCTGTAATATACACAGTCGTGTATGCCCACATGCAGTGTTTTCTCTGCACGCAGGCATATGCGTGTTGTCATAAGACAACCCGCGTATATGTAGGGCTGACCTTTTTAAGGGTCAACGCCCCCCCCAAAAAATGAAAATAAATGCATAAAAGAAGAATTGAAATGCAAGAGGGGCTAGTATGTACCTACTTGGTCCAAGTGGAAGTTTGTTTCGTCCATTGAAGCTCACGAAATCAACTCTTTTGACAAAGGGGTGTTTTTGTCTTTTTAGTCAATTTATCAATTAGCAATGGTAATAATGAGCTCCCAACTTCTATTTATAGACTTTTTGGCCCATTTTTGTCATTTTTTGAACCCCTTTGTCATTTTTCTAGCTTGAAAATCATATAATATGGTTCAACAGATTCTTAGGGGATGTTACGATAAGTGTTACTTTGGGTATTGGGAAATGTTTTGGAGATTTGGGTCATTTTAATAGTCCTTTGGTAAAACGTCATTTTTCAACGTGTTTCATTTAAATTAGGATTCCACCTCCACTTTCTGTATTTCATTATATTTTTCTCTTTTCCATAGGATCGACCCCACCGAATTATGACAAAGAACCATCATTGTTTCTTTAGAAGTGTCGTATTTTAGTGGTAGAGCCTACATGTCCATGGATGCCCTAGGTAGATCCTGGTTGCATTTTGGTGTCCATGCTATCACTAAGGACTTTAGGCTCGGGTGTCCTTATTAGTTTTTCCTGATTATGAGTATGAGCCTCATTCTCATGATTCGTTATCTCTCTTGAACTCACCCTTGGGACTCCAAAAACACAACGGGTCTTCTTTTAAGCCCTTTTTAGACCCTTTAAACATGAAAATATTGTCGAGCTATCTTGTTGCCCTTCACGCTCGCTAAACTGAAATTTGATGGCACGTCTGTCTGGAGGTAGTTTACCCCTTTTTCGGTCTGGATGGTAAACTGTATGAACAAAGGTATACTCTAGGAACCTCAGTTCTTTAGAAGAGTATTCTTAGGTATAATTTTAACCCTTTTTCGGGCCTAAGGAACTAAATTTACCAAAAAGGAACCCCCATGGAGTCCATAGTTAATCTATTTTTAGACTCCCTAAAAGTGAAAATATGGTCGAGTGACCTTGTTTCTTCACACTCATGAAAATGGTCCAGAAGAACATCCCTTATGGAGTCCATAGTTAATCTCTTTCTAGACTCCTTAAAAATGAAAAGATTTACGAGTGATCTTGTTTTTTTCACACTCGTTAAAATGATTTTGAATATACGTCTTTTCAGTGCTATTTTACCCCTTTTTCGAACCGACTAGACTACCTTCGAAAAAGGTACCCCAATGGAGTCTCCTTTTATGCCTTTTCAGACTCTCTAAAAATGAAAAACTGTCGAGCTTACCTTCTCTGGGCTCGTTAAAATCACATCGAAGGACGCTATCATTGTGTCTTATTAATCACATTTTCATTCCTGCGTCTTTAGCCTAATGCCAACTCCATGTTGCTCTCAACTGAACCACCTAAAGAATGCCTTATACGCAAGCCTGGTAGCACTTTGCCTCTGCCTCTTGACACCTTGACCGATGAAGGGATTTTCCTGTGTCCTTTTCCTACATATGTCTCCTTGCTTTGAGCACCATTATGTTCCCTGTGCCGGGAACTAGCATGTATGCGACACTCATCCCTCCTTTGTAACTTAGCATTATTTTATTCTTTTTCAAGATTTCCAAAATTATTGAAAAAGACAAAAAAATCAAATATACCCCAAAAAGAGGAAGGGAAAAGTATTTTCTTTTTTGGTAGGATAATGAGTCTCCCTTGGATAAAGAACATCCTTCTATTTGTTCATCAAGCTTTGGTATTTTTTATGACCTTAGAAATATGTTTTCACTACATAGAGTTGTGTCTTCCTCCATTTGGTTATTCTTCAAAACATATGGAGAGTTTGTGTTGCCTCCTACATCATAAACTTATGTCAATATCATGTTGCCTGAGTCTCATCATTTATCGTGTTGTTGTCCAAGAGAAGTTTTACCAATCTTGAGTCGGCCCCTCTATAGTTTGTCTCTTAACCTCATGCACAACCATCCTGAAATCCCAATTAAGTCTTTGTTCGAAATCAATGAAGCACTCAACCTGATCATCAAGATCCTCTAGTCTATTCTCGATGAGTTGTCGAAGACCTTTGGATAGTGAAGTCGTACACTTAGATTACACTCCTACCTAAGTTAAGAATATTTTTAATTTGTCTCTCAAACTCTGAAGGCCTTATCTCTATCCATTAGGCATCATTATCTTCTTGAATATGGATACTATACATGTATATCTTTTTTTATTTAGATATGTAGATCCGATGTGTATTGTTTGCGACTACACTTTATATAGTTACATGACATGGATCTACAGTGTATTTGATTGACAACCATGATTTTATTTCATCCTAAGCATGAGTATGCTTGCCTCGGTGAGACAATTGTTATTTTGCAGATGGAACCTCTCGAACTCTGGTCCCTGGGCTCACTCGCTTCGTATGTTGGTGAATATTGGTAATGTATTTCGGCCATAAGATGCTCTTCTGACCTCACACATTAGGTGGCATCTGTTATAACCCTAATTTTTACCAGACATGCATACCTATCATTAGGACATCTCACTTGCCATTTTTTCCAAGCCACCATTGAAAAATTCTTCAAAAAAACCATCCTTTTGGAGATATACATGCCTTGCACCACTACTTCTTGCATGTATATGCTAGCTAACCCATTACAGCCTGCGTATATTGACAAAAGCACACAAAATAGAAAGTTGCAGAGGGAATACAAATTTCTGGGTAGGTTTCCTAAAACCGTTTGACCGCCCATAGCCGGTCACTCAACCAAATACTTAGCCCCTTTTATCCTATAAAATAAGGGGTAGGGGTCCCAATTCAAGGAGGAAAAACAAGAGAAAAGAAACTCTACCCTTTTTTTTGTATTCCCCTTGCCCCAATCTTTTGAAACCATTTTGTGATAACTGAAGAGGAGAAGAACATGTGGAAATGGTTGGTGCACAGTTGAAGAGGATCCCAAGACTATATTCGAGGATCAGTAGACGATCTCACCATTGTAAGTGACTTTTTTGAGGTTAATATAAATAATTACTTTTCCCGTCCCGCCATATGAGATGTTCAATATTCAGTTTTGGTTTATATTTTATTAGAACCTCTAAATCACTAATTCATATATGAGATACATGTTTTTATTTCTCTTTTTGTCTATTTGTGAATGTATATTGGCTTTGGGAGGAGACTTGCAGTCAAGGAGAAATCGAACGCAAAAGGATAGACACCAAACACAGGGTTCAAGGTAGAGTTACCAGATCCTTTTATCCTTGTGTTTTATACATGAATGTGGGGTCTATGTTGGGATAATAGTAAAAAGTAGGAGGCTTTCGAAGGTTATTTCTGCATGCATTACTAAACCCTTAGTGCTAATACATAGGGGGATTCCCCACCCATAACAACAAGAACCTGAAAAAACAACATGGATAATAAAGCAAGATGAGTATAGAAATGAAGAATGCACAATCATTCTACAAGCTAAGAAGAAGAAACATGGTTGGTATGTTGATAGTGGGTGTTCAAAACACATGACAGGTGATAGAGACAAATTTMTTACATTGTGAAAGGAAAGAAATGGATCAGTCTCCTTCATAAATGATAATTCAACCAAAATCATTGGAGAAGGCATATTCTGAATTGGGAACACGAATAAAAARGAGMAAAATGTTCTACTGGTAGAAGATATGAAACATAATATTCTAAGTGTGATTTAAATGTGTGACCAAGGTCATAAAGTTACTTTCAATTCACAAAAGTGTGAGATAATAAGAGAAAGTTCAAGGAAAATGGTCGGTACAACTGCAAGAAATTCAAACAACATATATGTATTAAGTGAAATTGGAAATGAAAAGTGTTGTCTAGGAAAGGAAGATGAAAGTTAGCTATGGCACAGAAGAATGGGTCACATGCATTTTGATAACCTTTTCAAAGTCAACAAAAGATAAGCAGTCAGAGAAATGACCCAGATCACGAAACCAGCCAACACTTTATGCAAGCATTGTCAACAAGGAAAGAAAACAAATACCCGGTTCAAATTAAAGGAATATTCAACAATAAGACTATAAATTGTGCATACTGATCTAGCTGGACCAACTACAACAAAGGGATTAAAAGGTGAGAGATAATTTATGTTATTAGTTGATGATTATACAAGAATGATTGTAGTTTGCTTTCTCAAGAACAAGTCATAAGCTTTTGAAAACTTTAAGATCTACAAGGAAATGGTTGAAAATGAGATGGATTCAAGAATCAAATGCTTGAGATCTGATAATGGAGGAGATTTCACTTCAAAGGAATTTATGGACTACTACAACAGTCATGGAATAAAAAGGAAATTATCTGTTGCTATGACACCTCAACATAATGGAGTTGTTGAAAGAAATAAAAGGATGATACAGGAAATGGCTCAAACAATGCTAATGGATTCAAAATTGACAGATATATTTTGGACACATGTAGTGCATACAACAGTTCACATTCAAAACAGAGTAATGCTCAGAAACAACACTGATAAAACTCCCTACGAGCTATGGAAAGGAAGACCAACAAATGTGAAGCACTTCAGAGTGTTTGGAAGAAAATGATACATCAAAAGAGAAGATGGAAGAATGGGAAAGTTTGACTCTCGTGCAGACAAAAGAGTACTTGTTGGTTACTCAACTACAAGGAAAGCATGCAAGTGTTACCATATAAGATTGAACAAATTTGTAGAAAGCATCAACGTAATAATTGATGAAATAGGTAGACCAGAATCAAAGGAAGAAGAAAACAAATTAATGGAACAACTTTTTCAATAAGAAGAAGCAAAAGATGAAGTATAAGAGGAAGATGAAGAGAATTTGAGAGAAACATAAGAGAAATTTCAACAAGTATATCCAAAGACACCTAGCAAACGAGTACATAAGAATCATCCTTTAGATCAGATTATTTGAAACAAAGATGCAGGAGTTGAGACTAGAAGAAAAATCCGTTCACCAGAACAAACACACCTAGCACTATTATCTACAATTGAACCAAATTATTTTGAAGAAGCCAACAAGGATGAATTTTGGAATAAGGCCATGAATGAAGAATTGGATCAAATAGAGAAAAATGACACTTGGGAACTGGTTCCAAGACCAAAGAATAAGAATGTGATCGACATAAAATGGGTTTTCAAGAATAAATTAAATGAAGATGGACAATTTACAAGGAACAAATCTAGATTGGTATGTAAAGGATATGCACAAATTGAAAGAATCGACTTTGAAGAGACATTTTCCCCAGTTTCCATAATGGAAGCAATCCGGTTTCTTTTAGCCTATGCATGCTCCAAAAATGTTAAAGTATATCATATGGATGCAAAATCATACTTTCTGAATGGGGAACTTGAAGAAGAAGTCTACATTGAACAAATAGAAGGATTTTAGTTGTCAGAGAATGCATATTATGTGTGTAAATTAAAGAAGTCCTTGTATGGTCTAAAACAGGATCCTAGAGCATGATACTCTAGACTATATAATTATCTGCAGGAGATAAGGTTCAGAAAATCAAGTGCATACAACAACCTCTACATCAAGGTAAGTGATGGTAATATTTTATTAATTGAAGTTTATGTTGATGATATTATTTTTGGTAGTGATGATGGCAGGTTAAGCCAGAAATTTGCAAAAGATATGCAGAATAAATTTGAAATGTCCTTACTTGGAGAACTATCCTTCTTTTTGGGACTTTAGATACGTCAAAGCAACCAAGGAATATTTATTTCTCAAACCAATTATTTTAGATAAATGCTAAAGAGGTTCGGAATGGAAGACTTCAAACCAGCTATCACTCCCATGCAAACCAGTTGCAAGTTGAGCAAAGATGATGATTCAAAGTCTAAATATTAGAGGAAATACAGGTCAATGATTGATAGCCTAATATATGTGACATCATCCAAACAATATGTAATGCAGGAAGTTGGATAGGTGGCACGATTTCAAGAAGAACCAAAGGAGTCACATGTGCTATCAGTGAAGAGGATTTTCAGATATCTCAAAGGAACAAAAGAGTTTGGATTATGGTATCCAAAAGGAAAGGATATATCACTTATTGCCTATACAGATGTAGATTGGGCAGGTTGTATTGATGAACAACAAAGCATGAGTGGAGAAGCATTCTACTTGGGTGAGTGTTTAGTATCATGGCTAAGAAAGAAACAATCATCAATATCTTTATCTACAATTGAGGGAGAGTATATTGCAGCAACATCATGTTGTACATAGGTTCTTTGGATGAAACAAACTATGACATATATACAGGTTGAGTATGATGAGCCCATTTCAATATATTGTGATAATACAAGAGCCATCATTATCTCGAATAACCCGGTGATGCACTCAAATACGAAGCACATTCCAATAAACTATCACTTTCTACAGGAGTAGGTTGCAGAAAAGAACATCAAAGTTGAGTATGTGGGCACAATAGAACAAGTGGTAGACATATTCACAAAACCACTTCCACAGGAATCCTTTGAATATATTTGCCAGAGACTTGGAGTTATTTCTACTCCAAAATGAATGCTTATCTTATATCTCTTAGATTTACATGAGGAAGCACCATAAGAGGACAGTTCAGTCAGGGGGAGCAACCTCGGATGGAAAGCTACATTTTCCATTGATGACAAATGGGGAGAGATTTATCAAATGTAGAGGACGGAGTCAGAGGAAAGAGGCATGGTTCCAGGGGAATCCTTAGTGACATGATTTCAGTATTGCATCAGAGTGTTTCCATGAATGTGAAAGGGGGAGATTGTTGATTAAGGTTGGTTGTCATTGATGTCAACCCTTGAAGAAAGTCTCGTAGCACAAAGGTTTGGTAATGGAAACAATATTGTTTGATGTAAATATGACTTTTTATTGTCTTGTCATGGCTGATATAAAGTATAAATGGATGAACTCCAAAGTGGTCCCCTTATGGTGAAAGACCTCACGGGAAGATGCTTTGCAGATCGAG
Source organism: Picea glauca (assembly GCA_000966675.3). Lineage (NCBI taxonomy): Eukaryota > Viridiplantae > Streptophyta > Pinopsida > Pinales > Pinaceae > Picea > Picea glauca. The sequence goes on from JZKD02S1104581.1 coordinate 211,996, forward strand.
TTATCCTAGACGTATGGTTAGAGAACCCATGCTTGTTTATGGAATAATGAGATTAACTCTAGTGAATTTTTCATTGAAACTATCCTCGATGGATAGTTATTGGCATTCCATTTCTGGTGGTATGTGGAACATCATATAACTCCTCACGGTTAGAGAGTTATGGCCATGACAAGTTGGAGAACCCAGGTTTGGGTAATGGACCCAAGTTTGTTTGATGGATAATGGTATGATTTTTGATATATTTTTAGGTAATACTATTCTATATGGATAGTACATGTCATATAATTTTTAGTGGTATGTGGAACGTCACATAAATCCTCACGGTTTGAGAGTTATGGCTTTACGAAGTTGGAGGACCCCCATATGTCATCTAGATGCCCCAAAAGGTCAAAGTAGTCAAAGTGGTTTAAGACATTTTAAAAGGTAAATAATAAAGTGAAGTGATGAGTGTACTATAATTCAAAGTGAATAAAAAATAAATTGATTCAATAATACATTTAATGGAGAAATTAGAAGTGGGTTAACCCTAAAATAAGGAAAGTGGGCAAAGTGACCTAGAAGATGTTTTTAAGGAAGCTACTTGGAGAGTATAAATAACAGGAAAGGCTCTCTCATTTAAGCCACACTTGAGCATATTTAATACCTATATGTTTCTAAGGTAATCAAAGGATATCTAAGCTAAATTTCTGAGGAAAGTGAAGAAAAGAAGGCCGGAATTCAAGGAAGGATAAATTATTTTGATGATGCTTTCTAAGGTATGTTTTTTTCAGGTCATCTCACCATTTTTGCAATAAATTGTTTTCTAGAATGATTCACACCATGAAATTTCTATGAAATTGAGGAAACTTATCCAAGTATTTGTGGTAAAAAAATCATCTTTTGGGTCATTGTATTTTTGGAGTTACAATTCGTGGAAAATAGGGTTTGTGACTAGTCCTGAAACTAGTCAAAAACAAGTGTTTCAGGTACAAACGTCATAACTTCTTCATAAAAGATCCAAATTTAGTAATAAAAATGTGTTGGTTAGAGTAAATTATGTAGTATGTTCTGTAACAGTTTTAGATCAATTGAACAAATATTTCGTGCGGGGCATGCTCTACAAGGTCTCTCTCTAGAATAAGCCAGAATTCAACAAGGTGTGCCATTTTTTTCATAAATCCTTTTATGAGAGGTTCCAAGTAGTGACACATGGAGGAATTGCATAAAACACACTGAAGAACATTGTGCATCAGTTTCATATCTTTATTCATTATAGGTACAAAGTTATGATTATTTCAAGTTAGGGTTGTTGACTAATCCAAAACTAGTCTTGTGAGACTAAAGAAACGTTTGATGAAAATGCTAGTCTTTTGTTGTTAAAGTTAAGGAAGGCTTGCAGGTATTTGATCATATACAACAGGTATATTATAGAGTTACAAATTATATTTGGATGATGAAATTGATGAGGGCTTTTGGTTGAGGTACAACTTGGGTACATGTTTGAGACAAGTAGTTGATGAGTTGGCACATACATGAGGTGTATAGTTGATGATGTTGGTACATATTGATGATTCATAGTTGATGATTACTTGACACATGATAGGTACATACTCGGTACATGGTTGGTTGCACTTGTTTATGGTACAGGTTGATTATAGATTGCTTGGTACAGGTTGGTGCATGGTTGATGCACTTGTTTATGGTACAGGTTGATTACAGGTTGAGGAACAGGTTGATTCATGGTTGATGCAAGTTTCAATTTTATTGTTACATGTTTATAGTGGTATGTCTCACAATGATAGTTTGAAAGTGGTTCCATCATTATAATTTTACTTCAGGGTGGTTGGACGGGGAAAGGACAGGTGGTTGTAGCCACCTTCTAGTTGTAGCCAGATAACATAGGGGGTTGTAGCCTCCTTCTGGTTGTAGCCAGAGAATTGGGGAGTTGGAGCTTCCCTTAGGTTGTAACCTGAGAAACTAGGGGGTTGGAGCCTCCTTCCAGTTGTTGCTGGAAAACAAAGGAAGTTGGTGCTTCCAATGATGTAATTATTCAAGACATATAAGATAAACCATTCTATGGTTTTTTCCCAATTTGGGTTTCCATGTAAAAAACTGGTGTACTGTGTATGTGTGTGTTTGTTCATTTCTTATTGCTCATTATTGGATAATAATTCTACATTGATATAACACTTGGATTATTTGGAGAAAAATGATTATAATTATGCTATTACTGATTCACCCCCCTCTCAGTAATCCAACATGTGGCTTATTTGATCTTGTGAATGAATCTAAGCCTTTGGCTACATAAAGAACCATCAATGGTGGTGCATCATCATAAATAACATGACAAGTAAGACACGTAATTCATACTGTCCTGGTTAGAGAAAATAATTGTTATATCGATAGAGTTTGTGACACGACTGTTAGTAATGAAGGGTAAGGAATCACACTCAATAGAGACTGATCATTAAGAACACAAGGTTGGCCTAGAAGGTTCCAAAGGAGAGACTCTTGGAAACTTAGGTAATGAAAAAAACTTTTATTCATCTTCCAATATTCCTTTCAAAGTTGAAGCAAAGCTTGAAATAACCATGTTTAATGGACAAACTAATGATAAATACTTAGATAGTTGGTCGAAATAATTAGAAGTTTACTTTGGTCTTTATCAAATCAAAGAAACACAACAAATATCCTTTTCTCACTTGAAGATGACCAAACATGCTCTGTTATGGTGGGATAGTTATGTGGATGCCTTGAGAATTGGCAAGAAGCCCATTGTAATGAAATGGGAGGACTTCAAGGAACTTATAAAGTAAACAATTATATCCCTAGAGGACTTCAAGGATTCTTCATCTTATAAAGATTCTTCAAATTCTAAAGGGAAGAAGAAGAAGGGAAAGCAATGCACATATTGCAATAAATTGAATCATGAAGAATTCACATGCATGAAGAAGCAGATCGATATTATGACACAGGTACTTCAAAATAATAACCTTGGAGACTTCATCCCTGAAGGATCCAAGAAGAACAAGGACAAATACCATGCACCTAAGAATGGTAATCATCATGTTCTGGTTGCAATTAATTCCTCATTTGATTCATGGATTACAGATTATGGTGCATCAGATCATATGGCTACTAAAGAAGAAGTTTTTACTTCTTTGAGTTCATTCTATGGACCTCGTATTCTCATGGGGAATGATACTCCAATAGAAATTGTAGGAGAGGGAAGAGTGGAAATCCCTAATGGAAGTTTTGAGAATGTTTTACATGTTCCAAATATTTCTATAAATCTTCTCTCAGTTTATTAGATCACTCAAACAGGTAAAAGGCTTGAATTTACATCAAATTCAGTTACTGTACTTGACATGCATGACAGTTCCATTATTGCAGTTGGTGAGGTAGATCAAAAATCATGGTTGTATAAGTTCACTAATTTTATTGGCTATGATTCCTCTTTTCTACTTACACATGCTAATGAGAGTAGTAGAGTATGGCATGAGAGATTTGGTCATTTAAACTTTAGGTACATGAAACGACTTTCCAAGCAAGGAATGGTCAAAGGCTTGCCAAAAATTCAATTTTCTCAAGGGGTTTGTGAAGGATGCATTCTTGGAAAGCATCCTGAAGAGAAATTTGAAAAGGGGAAGATAAGGAGAGACTCCTCTTCCTTGGAGCTTGTTCAAAGTGATCTCATCGGTCCATTTCCACATTCGTCCATCAAAAAAGCCAGGTATGCTCTTACATTTATTGATGATTACTCATGCTATACTTGGTTTTATTTTCTCAGACAAAAGTATGAAGGTGATCCATTGGATTCAAGGAGGACTCGATCTCAACATGTGGATCCTTCTCATGTACTTTCAGCTTCTAAATCAACGATGCCCATGCATTTCTATATGGTTCAATATTCTGATCCACATACCTACAGTGAGGCTATTGGAAATACACTATGGGAAGCAGCCATGCAGGAGGAGCATGCCTCTCTCCTAGAGAATCAGACTTGGGATCTAGTTCCACTTCCACCAAGGAGGAAACTTGTCATATGAAAATGGTTCTATAGCAACAAGAGAGAATTAGATGGTCAGGTGAGCAGGTACAAGGCTAGATTAGTTGCAAAAGGATTTCAACAGATTCATGGGATAGATTATGATGAGACATTTTCTCCTATAGCAAAGATGGAATCTATTCTCTTGGATCTAGCCATTGCAGCATCCAAAGGATGGGAAGTTCACCAGATGGATGTGAAGAATTATTTTCTTCATGGTGACCTTTTAGAGGCGATATACATGGAGCAACCACAGGGGTTCATTTAGAACTAATCTTTAGTATGTAGACTAAAGAAGTCTCTATATGGCCTCAAGCAGACACCTAGAGCATGGTATGAAAAGATGGATTCTTACTTTCTTTCACATGACTTTGTTAGATGTAAATCTGATTCCAATGTTTACATGCTGAGGACTACTAACTCTATGATGATTTTAGTTCTCTATGTTTATGATGTTTTGATCACTGGTATCTCTACTTCATCCATTTCTTTGGTCAAAGATATTTTTCAGGATAGGTTCTCTATGAAAGAAATGGGTCCACTACACTTTTTCTTGGTCTAGAGATTAGTCAAGATGCTTTTGACATCAAACCTTCTCAGGATAAGTATGTCAGGTATCTTCTGGATAGATTCCACATGACATACTATAAGTCTGCACCTACACCCTTCTTATCTCAGATCAGACTTGAGGATGGCGGGGATACACCATTAGTGGGAAACACTTTGTATAGACAGTTGGTGGGGAGTCTTATATATCTCACCCACACCCATCCATATATCTCATATGAGGTAGGAGTAGTTTCCAGATACATGCAGGAACCCCATGATCTACACTGGAAGACTTCTAAGTGCATCCTCAAATATGTTCAGGGCACCATGAGTTATGGGATTCACTATGCAGTTGGTTGTGCATTCGATCTCATAGGCTTCACAAATTCAGATTGGGTTGGTGATAGCACATATCGCAAGTCCATGTCCGAGTACACTCTCAGTTTGGGGTCAAGCCCAATTTTATGGTTAAGTAAGACTAAATCAACAATTGCTTTATCTTCCGAAGAGGCCAAGTACAGAGGAGTAGTCAATTGTGTCATTTAGACACATTGGCTTCAACACTTCCTTACCGAGCTTGGTATCAAGTTTCATTGTCCTACTATCATATGATGTGACAATGAGAGTACATTGATATTTTGCAGAGATCCACTGTAGTGACAGCTAACCAAACACATTGAGGTCCACATGCATTTCATCAAATATCTAGTACATGAAAAGATCATTGATTTTTAGTTATGTCCTTCCTCTGAATAGAATGTTGACATATTCACCAAGAACTTCACTGAGCATAAGTTTTAGACTTTGTGGGATCATCTTGTAGTGAAGAACATAGTTTCCTAGCAGCTTCCTTTTCTTCTTATGATGCATTTTCTTTTGAGGGGGGGTTTTGTTCCCACGTGGTTTTCCCTCTTTTCTCACTTTTATTCAGTTTTCATTAGTTTCATTTTACATGATTACCTAATATGTCCTAGTAGGAAAGACTCATTTTTTACTCCATAGTGATGTTCAGGGGGGGTGTTGGAGAAATTTCTATTTTCGACACACTAGTTTAGTGGGAGTTAACTGACCAGTTCTATTTTAGACTTTCTAATTTTAGACCATCACTATTATGAATGCATTCCTAATATAGGATGCCATTTCCTATATGAGTGAATATCACTCACTCATTGAACATATCATAATATACATTGATTATCATTCTTCATATTGTATCTCTCTTCCTTTTCTTGATAATATTTGTTTTTGTATGCTTTAGCTAGGTCTCCTTTGCAAGTTTCCATGAAACACTGAAAACATCTGTGTTCTAGATGAATCTTTTGTCTACACCACATTGCAACATCCAAATGTAAGTGGACGTAAACATGTGCTACTCCAAATCAAAGTTCAAGTGAACCAGAATGTAAATTCTTTGTTCGATAGTGGTTCTCAATGCAATTTGGTTTTCAAAACATTAGTTGATGAGCTTGGTTTATAAACCTATGATATAGTGTAACCAATTTAACTAGTATGGATACAAGGGAAAATTTTTATGTGAATCACTCAATGATGTAAAATCAAGTTCACCATTAGTATTGGATATGTTGATGAGGTATAATGTGAAGTTGCACCATTAGATGCATATGGAGTGATGTTGGGTATCCCCTACTTGTGGGATAGGGATGCTACCTTCTATAGGAGATAAAACAAATACTTCTTGGTCGAGGGTGGCAAGGTAGGTTGTAATGCCCCAATTCTGACTGGGTAGGCCCTACTTCACGGAATAAAAATCTCATACTTAATTCTATATATAAGACATGCATTTAAGAAAATGAAACACGTTTAAACTTAGAGTAACCATAAGAATTACTGCTATTATAAATAATCAATGGCTTAACATTAAATCGTTTACACAGCAGAATACATGATAAATATAATACACAGACATGCAGAAGAGTAATTCAAAAGTCATCTGGTACTTATCCTTGAAACAATGGTAATTACACCAACCACATGCAGGCCTTCCACTAACCTCCTAGCCTTAGACCACACTGCTCATCAATTTCAGCAATGGGACACCCCCAAGCTAGGACTAAGCTCCACCCCCAAGGCAAGGAATCCTAGGCTAGGTTGAGGTTACAGGAAAAACACACGGTCAGAAGGAAGGAATTCTCTCCCAGGAACCACTTATGCTCACTGCCCACGGACTCTCCTTCCCCACATGCTTATTCCACCCTAGGAGTATACACCTTCTCTATCACCTAGATAGTCCTTCGGTTGCTAACCTCCCTTGACTTGGGTTTCAACAATAGACTAGACTCGAAGTCTCTGAGCTCTGTGGAAGCTATAAAGTTCCTTCCAAGAGTTCTCTCCTTCCTCTATGCACTCTCTCACTTGGAGAGAATCACTCACAGGCCCAACAACCTATTCTCCCAAATTCAGCCACCTCTCTCACTCGAAGAGAGTGTTTTACAAACTAGCCAACAAGCCACACAGGTTCAAACACTACACGTCCACCACAATCAACGGGAATCCAAGAACGAACACCCGAGGGAAGCTACAGACATGTGCAACAGTATAACCAGGCTTAGCAGGGATGAGACACTTCTGTTTTCTCAATCTGGAAACATGGGATAGACTCACACTCTGGATTCTCAGGGATGCGTGATGAGTTGTCCATGCAGGGGTCAATTCAAACTCCACAATTTACAACAGAGAAGGGATGTACCAGATTTCCAGAACAACCACAAACTTTTTCCCAAAATCAACACAGGCTTCTAGTTCAGGGAATGTACAGTTCAGCAGATGCACGAGATCTCCTATAGAGGTCAGAACAGTTCACACTCAGATGGTCGGGTAGAATGGAGGCGGCCCCACCCCCCACCACGACTCATCTCAGTCGTTTTATTTGCATGGGCTTGGGTTGACACTTGTCAACCGTGAAGCTGGATGCTCCCATCAGCGTGCGTTCCTCCCACCATTTGGAAGTCACATGACATTCCAAAAGAACTTAGGATAAAAAAAACATATTATTCACATGTCTTTTGGAATAATATTTTAATATTATTCCCCAAGGACTTAAGCCCCTAGGCTCAACACTTAGCCCCTCTTCCCACCTTTCAGCCCCTAATCCCTTGCCCACTCTGTGGAATCTTAGTCCCCCATCACTCATTCATCATGGTCGGTCTGCATGTGGCTCTTGGCCTTCAACCCTCAGGCTCTCTGGCCAAACAATCACATAATCCCACCAACTTATATAAACTTGGCTCACCAGCCTATATAATATATTTACAATCCATTTCATAACCAAGATTTACAGCAGGGCTTGACTTTGGGGACATTACAATCCCCCTCCCCTAATTTATGCACTGTCCTCAATGCAACTTTACATAGCATCTGCAAGCTTTTCAAAATTTTCAAAAAGATGGGGGTACCTTGCCTGCACAACATCTTCATGCTCCCATGTTGCATCCTTAGGACCGTACCAGGTCCATTGGACCTTTACAATATTTATAGCTCGATTCCAGAGCTGTTTTATTTTCCTATCCAATATGTGCACAGGATGCACTTGCAAGACACCTTCGGGTTCGACTTGAATCACATTCCAGTCGATAACACGATTAGCATTAGGTATATATTTCTTAAGCAATGAAACATGAAACAGATTATGTATAGTCATAGATGCAGGTAATGCAAGCTTATATGCAACTGGCCCAATCCTTTCCAGGATTTCAAACGGCCCACAAAATATTGCTACCAACTTGGCGCAACTTCCCAGCTTTAGGGAACTCCTGTTAGTTTCACTTTCAGGAAAACATGATCACCCACTTTGAATTCTTGGTGCGTTATTTTCTTATCAGCACAACTTTTTTGCCTATCCTTGGAAATTTTCAATTTTTTTTTATTTTTTATCATTTGGTCCTCCATCTCCTTGAGCAACTCTGGCCCAACTACTGCTCTATCACTTGTATTATCCTAGCTCACTGGAGTGTTGCACTTTCTTCCATAAAGTGCTTCAAATGGGCTCATCTTCAACGATGCATGATACCCATTATTGTAGGCGAATTCTACCAAATGTAGGTAGTCTTCCCATCTTGATGGTTTGTCCATCACATACATTCTCAACATGTCTTCTATTACTTTTTTAACCTTTTCTGTCTGTCCATCAGACTTAGGATGATATGTTGTACTAAAATTTAGATTTGTTCTGAATCCTTTAAACAGTCCTTTCCAGAAATTCAAGGTGAATTTTGGGTCCCTATCAGACACAATCATTTTAGGAATTCTGTGCAAGTGTGCCACTTATTTTAAGAAGATCTCAGCAACATCTGCTGCCTTGTGAGTTGTTTGCAGTGGAATAAAATGGGCAGATTTTGTAAGCTTTTCCACCACAACCATGATCGAATCATGTTGCTTACTTGTTCTAGGAAATCTTGTAATAAAATCCATGGTCACCACTTCCCACTTCCACTCAGGAATGGGCAAAGGCTGCAGCAACCCTGCTGGGTTCCTATGCTCAGCCTTAACTTTCTGGCACTCCATATATATGGCGATGTACTCAACGATCTCTCTCTTCATACCCGGCCAAAAGTAATGTCTTTTGACTACTGCCACAGTCTTTTGATATCCAAGCTATCTAGCATAAGTCACGTTATGCATTTCTTTTAGAATCTCAAGTTTCAATTCCTGGACATTAGGTATATACACTCTATTTTTATACAGAAGTATTCCATTAGCTTCCAAGGTGTAATTTCCCTCTTTTTGTGGTCTCTCATGCTCCTGTAGATTTGCTACTAAGTCTTTGTACTGCAAATCAACATTTGTGGCTTCCAAAATTCTACCCTTGATATTAGTCCTGTACATGCAAATGGCTGAAGCATGTAAGTTGTGCACCTTTCTATTGAGTGCATATGCCACCTTGTTTTCCTTTCCTTTGATATGCTTGATATCAAAGTCGTATTCACACAGAAATTCTAGCCACTTGCTTTGTCTATCATTTAAGGTTGGCTGATCAAACAAATATTTCAGACCGTTGTGGTCTATTATCAATTCGAATATCCTTCCCATGAGGTAATGTCTCCATTTCCTTAGAGCATGAATGATTGCTGCCAACTCCAAATCATGAGTGGCATAATTCTTTTCATGCTCTTTCAACTTCCTGGACTCATAACAGATTACAAATCCATTTTGGCTTAGAACTCCTCCCAACCCTTCCTTACACGCATCTGTGCACACCATGAAATCCATATTCGGATATGCAATCCTCAAGATTGGAGCATTGGTTAATAGCTGCTTCAATTGTTGGAAACTGTTCTCACACTCTTCAGTCCACTAAACATTTTTCTCCTTCCTTTGTAAGGAAGTGATAGGATGAGCTAAGTTTGAGAACCCTACTATAAATCTTCTATAATAGCCCGCTAGACCCATAAAGGATCTAAATTCCACCACATTCCTTGGCGCTGACCATTCTTGGATGGCCTCAACCTTCTCAGGATCCACAACAATCCCTTCTTCTGAAATAATGTGCCCCAAGTAATGGATCTGCCTTTGGTAAAATGAGCATTTGCTTAATTTGGAATACAATTGGTGTCCTCTCAACACTTGCAGAACCAGTCTCAGGTGTTTTTCATGCTCTTCCTCTGACTTGGAATACACCAAGACATCATCCAGGAAGACTATGACAAACTTGTCTAAATAGTCCCTGAATACACCATTCATCAAGCACATAAAAACAACAAGTGCATTTGACAGTCCAAATGGCACCACTGTGAACTCATAATGACCATACCTTGCTCTAAGGGTGGTCTTGTTGATGTCCTCATCCTTTATTCTTACCTGGTGATATCTTGATCTGAGATCTATCTTAGAAAATATTTTCTCACCCTTCAACTGATCGAAAAGATCATCGATCCTTGGCAAAGGATACTTGTTCTTAACAGTTACCTTGTTCAACTGTCGGAAATCAATGCATAGCCTTAATGTCCCATCCTTCTTCTTCACGAACAAGACTGGGGCACCCTAAGGTGACACGTTGGGGTGAATGTACCCCTTCATTATAATCTCTTCAAGATACAATTGCAACTCTTTCAGCTCTGGCATACTCATTCTATATGGAGCCTTCAACACTGGAGATGATCCAGGCATCAAATTTATAGAAAAAGCAATGTCTCTCTTCGAAGGTAGTCCAGGTACCTCTTGAAATACGTCTTTGAACTCTGTGAGTAACTCATGGTATTCAATTCTTGAGACTTTATCTTTGGATGCTTCCTCCACATGGGCTGCAAATAATTGACAGCCTTTTCTGTAGCACTTCTTCAACTGCATGGCTGAGATTTCTCTAACAGCCACAATTCTAGGAATCCCTTGGACTGTTTTTTGATTCCCCTCCTCATCCAGGCATGTAAACCTTTTGTTATGATAGTCCAAGAGCGCATGGTGTTGGTCCAACTAGTCCATTCCAATTAAATAGTCATAAGATCCTAAAGGCAGAATATTCAATTCAGCCTTCATGCTCAATCCTTTCATGTCCACAAGACAAGACTTCACCAACTCAATGAATTTCCTCTTGGTTCCTGTAGCCAACTACACTAACCAAGACTTTTCATGTTTTCTTCTTGATAAATGCAAACTTTCCACCACCCTAGGATCTACATAACTATGGCTAGCCACTGAATCAATTAAAATACTAAATGGTCAGATTGCTAATCATACCTTCCACTTCAATCATGTACGATTGAAATTATGCTTGATTGTTGTCCAGGGTTGCGTAGATCCTTGGCATTATGTTGCCCATATCCTCCAATGCTTCATCTTGCTGAACATTGTGGATGGTTCTCGCTTTATCTTTTCTGTGGGGGAAGTCTCGGTACCTATGGTTTCCGTTACAACCACAACACTCCATAGGTGGTGGTCTTGGCATTTTCTCACCTAATTCAGCCTTCCTGGGCTCTCTACAGGATGGTTGTCCTTGAGGACTATTTCTAAAAAAGGGAGGTCTGTTTGCCTTTAGCCTCTGCTCTTTACTGAACTTCTTCTGATCATCCCAAGCCTTCGGAATAGTAGGCCTTTCTCTTTGTTGTTCATACAAGCATTTTTCCCTTCTTATTATTTCTTCCATAGTCTTGGGATCATCATATTGGATCTTGTCACTAATGGAAGGTGACAGTCCACTCAGATATCTCTGAATCTTGACAGCCTCATCTTTGATGAATGGAACATACTTCAGTAGTTCCAAAAACCTTTGTTTGTATTCATCAATGGTCATGTTGCCTATCTTGAGTTCGAAGAACTCCTTCATCTTTCTTTCATAGTATCTTTTAGTCAGGTATTTCTTCTCAAAATACCTCTTGAACTCCTTCCAAGTGATATCTTTCTCTATGATGTGATGCACCAGCACAACCTGATCCCACCACATGGATTCTTTTCCTTTCAATTGATACATCGCAATTCCTCCTTCTGCATGAGAGGAATAATTCTGTAGTTGGAAATATTTCCTCATGCCAAGCAACCAGGTTTTGGCATCTTCCTCCTTCTTATGTTCTCCATCAAACACTGGAGGCTTGATATTGTTCATCTCTCCCTTCAATTCATCCAATCCATATCTTCAGTTTTTTCTAGTAGGCGACGGGCTTGAAATATTGTGTGCTTCCCTACTGGAATGCTTTGGGGAGCGACGATGATGTCTGCTACCACTCCTTGATCTTCTTTTTATCTCAGGGGTCCTGCAACTCCCTCTTTTGCTTGTGTCACTCTCCTTTTCCAATTTCCTTTCTATTCTTTCTAGGCTCTTCAACATCTTTAAGTTGAATTCACCCTGCCTATCCCTAACTTTCATGAGTTTTCAGCTATCAGCTCGAAGAGCCTGGGCATCTCTCTGCAATCCTTCAATGATTTTCATTATATGTCCTTCCTTATCCAATTCTCTTCCATGCCCATTAGAGTTTGATCCTTCGATTCCCAAGTTGACATTCCTTCCTACCCTTTCATCCTCTGTTTCGAAGGCAATCTGTACCTCTTCCATTTGTATACTTAGATGTCTTGACACTCGTTGAACTCTGCACACACAATGTGCAGTCAACTGGAGTTTGTCAGGCCTTATCCTTTAACAAAATCACAATATTCATAAACCAATGTGAGTGAGGATACGTTTTGAATTACAAAACTTTTCTAAGCCCTGCTTGGCTCTGCAAATTTTTGGAACTTTGGGACTTCAGTTTTTGGGGTTTTTGTCCACGAGGATCCAATAATTAAATCCTCGACAGTTCTTATGACCTTCGAAAATTCTGAGATTTTGAAACTTCGATGTTTTGGGTTTTGGGGTTTTTGGTCCTCGAAGGTTCTCGCACTCACTTCCCTCTTCAAATCCTAACTCCTGAACTTCCAAACTCTCTTCCCCTAGGCCCACAGCATAGCTTTGGCCAACCCCGGTAGGGATTTTGGGACTCGGCACTTCAGTTTTCGGGTCTTCGGTACCCGAGAGTTCACGATGCAGTGACTCCCAACTTGATGTCACTCCAACTCTTGAATTCCAAAATTCCAATTTACTTTACTCTCCAGGCCCACAACACCGTTGTTTCCCTTAACCACGGTGGAACATGGTATGTTCAGGAGGGTCCACATCACCTTCGGTGACGTCATTGGGTCCCACCATTTTCTCTTGTCTTCTCGACTCACTGGCACGTGGTACACACCCATGTGCCCACGTCCATTCCAAGGAAATCCAACGGTTAGACTTCTATCAGATCTATGGTGTATATCTTTTTGGCATTTCCTGGTTTTGGGCATCGAGAGTTCATACATCTCCACCTCTCGAAATTTCGTTTGCCGAAATCCTGAAATTACGATCTATTCTTCCACTTGATAAAACCGTCAAGTTCCTCTCTTACGATCTATGGTGTAGATCATTTTGTAATTTCAGGTTTCGCTATTTCGCAACTTGCAAAAATAGGGTTCTTCCCCTTTGGTTTATCGGGTGCCGAAACATCATCTGAAAGCCACGTGCCCCCCCGATGGATGATCCCGATGAATTTAGGATTTTGCGTAGCATTATTTCCACACTCCTATGCAAATCGAAAGGGTTTTTAAACCTTGTGCACGTTTTCCAGATCTAATAGTCACGAGGGTTTTCCTTTTCCCTGAACAAATCCTATGGCTCCAACACTTATAATGTGGAGTCCTCTCTCCCTGTGGCCAGATGACACCTCAGTTGCGGTTTCATAACACCGTTACACCTCCTGAGCTTTGTAATATGTTCAAGTAACTCCTTGACACTCAGGAGCATTCAAAGGTCCGAAATTGGTCCTCCAGACACAATTTATCCTCAAACCCTCAGTCCAAATACCACTCAACTGACCCATCTAGGCTCAATGTCGAAACCTTGGCTCTGATACCAAACTATAACGCCCCCATTCCGGCTGGGCAGGCTCTACTTCGCGGAATAACAATCTCATACTTAATTCTATATATAAGACATGCATTTAAGCAAATGAAACACATTTAAACTCAAAGTAACCATAAAAATTACTGCTATTATAAAGCATCAATGGATTAACATTAAATCGTTTGCACAGCAGAATACATGATAAATATAATACAGAGACATGCAGAAGAGTAATTAAAACATCACTTGGTACTTATTTTTTAAACGGTGGTAATTACACCAACCAGGTGTAGGCCTTCCATGAACCTCCCAGCCTTAGACCACACTACTCATCAAGTTCAGTAGTGGGTCACCCCCGAGCTGGGACCAAGATCCACCCCTAAGGCAAGGAATCCTAGGCTAGGCTAAGGTTACAGGGAAAACACACGATCACAAGGAAGTAATTCTCTCCCAGTAACCACTTATGTTCACTGCCCACAGACTCTCCTTCCCCACATGTTTGTTCCACCCCAAGAGTATACACCTTCTTTGTCACCTAGACAGTCCTTCGGTTGCTAACCTCCCTTGCCTTAGGTTTCAGCAACAGACCAGACCGGAAGTCTCTGAGTTCTGTGGCAGCTACAGGGTTCCTTCCAGGAGTTCTCTCCTTCCTCTGCGCACTCTCTCACCTAGAGAGAGTCGCTCACAGGCCCAACAACCTATTCTTCCAACTTCAACCACCTCTCTCACCTAGAGAGAGTGTTGTACAAACTTTCCAACAAGACACATAGGTTCAAACACTACACATCCACCACAATCAATGAGAATCCATACATGAACATCCCAGGGAAGCTACAGACAGGTGAAACAACATAACTAGGCTTAGAAGGGATGGGACACTTCCATTTTCTCAATATGGCAACACGGGATAGAATCACACTCTGGATTCTCAGGGATGCATGACGCATTTTCTAGGCAAGAGTCAATTCATAATCCACAGTTTAGAATAGAAAAAGGGTGTACTAACTTTCCAGAACAACCACAGACTTTTTCCCGAAATCAACATAGGCTTCTGGTTCAGGGAATGTACAGTTCAGAAGATGCACAAGATCTCCTACAGAGGTCAAAACGGTTCACGCTTAGACGGTCGGGTAGAATGGAGGCACCCCCCCCCCACCACGGCTCATCTCGGTCATTTTATTTGCATGGGCTTGGGTTGACACTTGTCACCCATGAGGTTGCATGCTCCCATCAACATGTGTTCCTCCCACCATTTGGAAGTCACATGTCATTCCAAAAGAACTTAGGATAAAAAAAACATATTATTACATGGCTTTTGGAATAATATTTTAATATTATTCCCCAAGGACTTAAGCCCCTAGGCTTAGCCCCCTAGGCTCAACACTTAGCCCCTCTTCCCACCTTACAGTCCCTAATCCCTTGCCCACTCTGTGGAATCTTAGTCCCCCATCACTCATTCATCGTGGTTGGTCTGCACGCGCTGGTGTTTATATTTTTTATGAATAATGTGCATAGATACATGTACAAAATCAGGCTCTTGGCCTTCAACCCTTAGGCTCTCTGGCTTAACAATCACATAAGCTCACCAGCTTATATAAACTTATCTCACAAACCTATATAACATATTTACAGTCCATTTCATAACCAATATTTACAACAGGGCTCGGCTTTGGGGACATTACACAGGCCTCCTCAAAGCATATCAAGAAAGAAAGAGAATAACTCTTCTAAAAATGAAATAAGGGAAGGAAAAAAGGAAACAAGACACCTTCGTCAACAATGGAATGGTTGATATACAGAGACAAATGGATTCCTTTTACTTCTTTTTCCTTAATGGTCCATCTTTTGGGGACCAAAATACTTCAAATGGGAAGGTGTGATTTGAATTGGATATTGGAAAATGTTTGCAAATGTTGTAAATAAACACGTTTTTATTTTATTTCATTTTATTTTGTCTTCTAGAACAATGGTAAGGTGAAATAGACAATTGTGATTGTCCGTATTTCAAAGGAATCCCATAAAAAAAAAAGAGGGATGTGGTGAAGAAAATAAAAATGCAGGGATAATTTTGGGAGGCCAGTAATAGAGATAAGAGTTAGTGGAACCTAGTTAAAGTTAGGTGGAAGGAGTTAGAGACCCTTTCCATGTTGATAAAAGGTATCTATGCACCATGGATTTCTACAAATATGATTTTCTAGTGGGTAACAATGCATGACATTTTGAACATGCATAGATCACTCCCTTGTAATGAATTCTTCAAGCATAATAAAATTCCATTTGTTTTAGTTTCCTCTATTCTGGTTTCTTGTCTGTATCGGCCCTCTAGAGACTAGTTGTGAATTGTTTTAGTTTAGTTATGTTATTGAATATTACCACCAAAAATTTTCTATCCTTTCACTTTTTCCATTTTTATTTATGCATGTTATAACAAATTCATCTACAGAATTGAAACTCCCCGGAATACTTACGATTGGGGGTCGTATTGGTGATTTAGTGAGCCATTTTTTATTTATTTTTTGTTGTGTGTTCGGTCAACTGGCCACTAGACATATCTATAGGAATAAACTTTAATCTATAAACTTTTACCTTTCCAATGATTTTAAATGAATGCCCAAGTTTTTAAAATTGAATACAATGCCAATGCATAGAGAGGCTCTAGAGAAAAAGAAAAATTTACACTTTGGTTGTAATTGATATTGAATTGAAATTACAAAGACATAATATTTTAAATTCCACAATGAGTATCCATGTTAATGAATTGTGTGTATTCTCAATGCCTTAATTTTGGATCACTAACATCCCTAGAGTCCCAAACAAACATATTCTTGGCTAACCTATGGTGGAAGAATTGATAAAGGAGTGGTATATCCCAAAGGATTTCTTGTAGAGAAGAGGGTACATTCCTTGGGTTAGATAGGATGAGAGGAAGAGAGTTGGAGTAGTTGAGATAGATGTAGGAAAATTTATCCATTTGTAGGAATATTGAGTTGTGAGTGGATAGTGGAGACACACCCTCTTTTGTTGATTCCCAGCCCCATCTCATGGGTGAATTTCTCTTTATAGTTGGAACTACAAGTCTATGGTTGGGTGTAACTTCCCTCCTCTATAGTTGGTTGCACAACTATTATAAAATAAATAAGTGTTTTATCTTTTGTCTGAGTTATATTGATGGTTTAATTTGTTTTTCATTAAATATGTATTTGAAATTATTTATATGTTTTTGTATGGGGGTATATTAGTTTCATTCATGTTGTAAATTATTCATGTTAAACATATGGTCGTTTTTACCATAATGCATTGCATTTGAATTAATGATATCATACATTTTTATGGGTTTAGTAGTGTGGATATGTTACACAAGGATTAATTCAACAAATAAATTCACTTTTTGCATCACTTGTCATCATAGTACCTAAGAAGGATTGGAATTAGTGAATCTGTATCTACTATAGATATGTGAACAAGATCACACTCAAGAATTGATACCCTTTTCCCACAATTGATGATTTGTTAGATCAATTGAAGCATGCAAAGTACTTTACCAAGTTCTATCTCAAATTAGAATACCACCGGGTACATGTTGAAGAAGAAGAGACCTAGAACACCACATTTATCCTAATAATTTAACAAGTCACCTTTACCTTCCCGCTAGTGTGATTTACGTTCCTGCAAGAGTTATTTACTTTTCTTCAAGAGTGATTTGTTTTCTTGCAAGAGTGATTTAATTTCTCACAAGTGTGACATTTTCTTTCTTGCAAAATTCGATTTTCATTCCTGGAAGTGTGGATTTGATTACAAGAAGTATTTTATCTTAGTGACTTGATAGAGCATGTTTATATCTTTTCGTGTGATATTCATTTGTAATTACTACAACTCTTTGGAAATTACAACATTATACTTTCATATACAATGCATGATGGTTTGTAAGTTCAATACGCCCTTGGATTGATAATTAAATGCACAATTATTTGGTTGCAAACTAATTTAATTAGGAAGTTATTGAAAATTCCATAATTTTTGGTGTTGTTGTCGGGGACCTGTCAAAAGTATAGTTGTTATTTTGTTGTCATTTGGAATTTTATTACAATAGGATGGAGTGCTCTGATTTATTTTCAACAATTTGTAGAATGTTTTTCTAATCTTCTCTATGCATAGAGTTAGGGATAATTAAGGTAGATTCATTAGTTCATCAAAATATCCTTGTAAAGATAATAGTGTAGGTCACTCTCAACAGGTAAAGGATCCCAGTACTATTTGTCACCTACATCAATTTTTATTTCCAAGAAGAGACTTGATACCACCATTAAATAATCCAATACTGTACAAGGTTCTGCGCATATAGAAATTCTTCCTCCAGAAGGTCTGATTAGTGAATAATACCATTGAGGAGATTAATCTTTCCTAAAGCACCTTCAAAAGCATAATATGGAAAAAGAAATTGTCAATGAAGAAACCTATGCCTTCATATATCCAATTAGAGGATCAAATGAAGAGACCAAATGAATAATATCCCTCATTGAACCTTACTGAATTTTCAAGTCCTATCCAAAGAATACCTCGACACCTTCCTCTTTGAATTTGATGTGCTTTGCATAATTTATGATTACATGTTGGATGCCCAGACATTGAAACTTTTCCCTGACATACTCAAGAATGATGCACTATATTGGTTCATGGACCTTGGTAGGGAAAACATCCACACATGGGACCATATGACACAAAAAGTCGTAGAGAAGTATCGAGATTATTGTAAGGATAATAAGAGGAGGGATGAATAATATATAATGACACAACAAGAAGATGAGATACTTGAGGATTGTCTCAAAATATTCAACTGTAATTTGTAGAGGGAAAGGCAAGGAGACTTCGATCTCGAGACACAACGTTTCTTATTCTTGAGAGAAATATGAGATGATTGCATTGATCTTCTAAACTTGATGGGAAAAGGAGATATCTCCCATAAATGTTATGATGGAATCTTGTAACTTTGTCACAAATATTCAAAAGGTAATTAAAAAATGGGAAAAGGACAAAGACATATATTAACAAATAATGGAACAAATGTTGGAAGTTTTGTTATAAGAGAATAAAATGGGAACATTTTAGAGGATTTCAATATTGATATACATAGTTCCTTAATCACCTAGTTGGACACACTGCAAATGAATAAAAATAGGGAGGAAGAAGAGCTTTCTTTGGCTATCCTTTTTCCAAAAATGCAAAATAAAAAACTCACTAAAGGAATGTCCATTGGATCAAATTAAGGTTTGTGGAATATGTGGTGAAGACCATGCTAATAAAAAATTTCCATCCCTCCCAGGATTGAAATATGTATACCAAAAATCTAAGGAACCGGAGAAACTATGATTTGTTTCTCAGAAACAACCATGGAAACCCAAACCTAAAGGTATGGTTCAAAACCAATATCAATATTATAATTCATATTGGAATAACCCTTCCATGCAATGTACTTCTCAGCCATGGTGTCTTCCAACACAAAAATGGGTGGCTCCTCCTCCTCCAACCTAGTTATGAAAAAATGGATGGAGAAATCCCACTTTAGGAGGCCCTCGACATCCCATAACACATACACAAATGAAAATTATCCCCCCTCCACATACTTAAGCAACCACATCAGCCCCTCCTTGACCCAAATTACCTACACAACCCATCCTTAACCCTAATAACTGGAGGCCACCCCAACCAACACAAGGTGTCCAAATTGCCACCTACCCCACCTATTCCATGTCTTCCCTAGACTACCATGATATCTAGCTTCGATCTCAGAATACATTAACCAAGGACCAACCTACCATTCATATTGAATATTTGAATGAGGATGTACAAAATGAAGATCCAGAACAAGAACAATCTCATGATCCTTTGAAAGTTGATCATGTCCACCCTAAACAACAAAATCCACCTTATTTAGAAATATTAAACCTAGAGAATCATCTTACTCAGCTCAAGTTTAACATCTTGGGGGCACGCAAGAATGTGTGTGTTAAAATATTTTTTTTCCAAGACATCAAGGATGTGCCCATCTATTTGAAAGAGGTACAGGAACTTTTTCAAAATTCATCATGCACGAAATACAAAAATTAGTTAAATATAGTTAGTAGCGAACTCTAAATATCTTTCTCCTATCTTCATCACCTGAAACTCTCTTGATGTTGCAGATGGGTGAGATGTCATAAATTGTGCCTCTATGGTCTTCACCATAATCTTTGTATCCTCTTTTTATCCTATTATAATTGGCATTATCCTAGTTGTCTCCAAAACCTGTTGCAGTGTGGAATTCTTTCCTTGCATGTCTGAGTGTCTTTCTTCTTGCTTCTATGTCACTCGCTCAAAATAATCCTCAGTAACCTCCTTGAATTGATCTACTATATTGTCTAAGTCATCATATATTATTTATTGAATGGTCGTTTCCCTCAAAAAATTTCTCTTCTTGCACTATTATACTTCTTTCTCCTTCTCCATGTCTTTCCTCTTCTCTTCTGTCCTTGGTATAGTTAGTAGAGGATATCACTAAGGAAGATAGTTAACACATTTTCAGGATTCAGTGCATGAAAGACAAAAATTAGTTAGAAG
Organism: Picea glauca; assembly: GCA_000966675.3. NCBI lineage: Eukaryota > Viridiplantae > Streptophyta > Pinopsida > Pinales > Pinaceae > Picea > Picea glauca. The sequence continues at coordinate 232,524 of JZKD02S1104581.1, forward strand.
TAGTTAGACCTTTTGGTCCATTTTGTAATGGGCTAAGCCCTAGTATCAATGTATAAATATGTATGGGTTTTGGGTAGAAGGTAGTAGTTGAATTTTGTGAGAGATGATGGTGAGATCGAAGGAGCTAAGTGTGCACTCTATGTGTGAACGATAGGGAATGTTGGGTTATAACTGATATATCTTGTATTAGCATAGTGTGAACCTATTGTAAGGACTCAATACGAATGAATAATATAAGAATGAAGTCGTTGTGGACGTAACTCATTTGGGGTGAACCACATTAAATTCTTTTGTTATGATGTGTTTGTTGCAATGATGTGTTGGTTTACTCTATTTATTGCTCACATGTAATAGATTCTTATGGGTTAATATGAATTTTTAGTTTATGGTTCCATGCACATGTGTATCTGATGGTGTAGTAACCTTCAAGTATCATACTTCAAATATCATTTGTCTCTTGTTCATATCAATGATAGTCTGGTTTTCAAAGGCCCAATAAATTCCAAGTAATGTTGGATAAGGGGTGCTACCATATACTATCTCGATCAATTATACACTACTAAATTTGAATGTTTTTGTGATGAAGTAGCGACGAAGTTTCATTGGAATAGGGTCGTTGTTGCGACCAAGATGATTTTTTTTTTGTCGGAATCAATTCGTCGATCTAGCGACCACACATGGATCTTCACCGGTATAGCGACCAGGAAAAGAAGCCTATTCACAATAGGGAAAAGTTACCATTTGTCGGTCCATCGACCAAGATTAGTCAGTCTAGCGACCAACTTTAATCACAAGCCTTTCTAGAATCTATAAGGAAAACATAACCTTGGTCACTCTAGCTACCATAATTAGTTGGTCTAGTGACGAATGTTAGTCGGTCTAACGAATAATATTAGTCACAAGAGAGACCAATACAACCTTGGAAAACTTAGTCAATAAACCATGGTTAGTCGGTAGAACGATGAAGATTAGTCACTAGACTGACCAACCCTAAAGCTAAAAAGGTCAAACGAAAGACGAATAGGTAGTTGCTAGAGTGATGAAGTTATATACCTTGGGACCAAATGGCTATACAAGATATGGATGTTGGGCTTTTAAAAAAACAAAATATTCCATTCACACAGGAATAATCCCAGAATAGCAAGCTATAGAAGCATACTTTCATTATGTACTTGGGAGCTGGCATTGGAGTCAACCCCCTAATGGTCAATACTGGTGATCCAATTTACCTTGTCATTTCTAGATGTAAGCACCATTGTGATGAGTCTCAATCCATGCTATGGGATTTAATATCGAGCCTCAAATTGTGGAAGGTGAATCTAGAGCATTGGGTGGAAGAGCTTTCACAGTAGTACACCTCCCTTATGGAGTAGTTGGGCATTATTAAATCAAAGGAATTCCTGTTAGATGTGGAAAATCAATACCTAAGAGAAAAATCCAGGGAACAAGAAGCCGAAATTTAGAAGCTACAATGACATGTAAAGAAGATGGAGCATGAGTAATCACCCGGGTTGGCATTCTATAGGCACAAGTATATTTAGAAGTCTTCAATGGGTTCTCTCCCAATAACAAATATGTCACTCAATGAGGATCGAAAAATGGAGCATCCACATTGACAATAGGCTTAGAGGTCAAATACTACCCATCCACCAACTGCTGGAAGCATTGAAACTAGAGTGCAAGGCCATGGAAATTTTCATGTTTTTCTATAAATGATTTGTAGGGTAAAATTGTTTTGTTAGTAGGCCTTGGTAGTCCTTCTATTGAAGGTTAGTATCATTAACTTCGTCCTTGCAGTGATGATGACATGTATAATAGGAATAATAATAGATGGCATATCTCTCTTGACTATGGAATTTGGGAAAGGATAAAGACATAATAAATGAGAACCAATGCCCTTTTGAATGCTGATGAAACTTGTAGTGGAGAAATGCAAAGGCCCTTTTCAAAGGAAGGATGAATATCAAAATATAGTGATCAATCCCAGTTCTTGGAGGACCAACTGCCATATCGAAAATTACAATCAAGTAGTGAACTATTGTGAATGATCTACTTTCTATGATATGCTAAAATTTTGCAACATGAGCTTTCCAAATAAAATCAAGAATCGTGGTTCCCATAACTTGAAAACCAAATATGGACACACTAGTGAAATCAACTTCATAAGTCCACATAATTAAAATATGGTCAAATCACATGCAATACTAAAATAAGGATAGTTTCCAAAGTCTAGAGTCTAGTATGGATACCAAAAGAAGGTAGAGAGAGAACTGGAAGAGTGTCAGTAGTAGAGGACATAAATGAAGTGTTGACACAAAGGGTGGATATCTTATATACCCAAACAAAAGGAAACTAGGTCTTCTGTTTTAACATAACGGAGAAGGGACTACTAGTGTTGAACATGACACACCCACCACTCAAAAAAACAAAGTGGAATACTTTTCACACTCAAAGATTGAAATTGTAGATATCCAATTCATGGATGCAAAGATGAATCATCCTCAAAATATAATTTTATTTATACTTACCCTGAAATTAAAACAAAAGTGGATAACATAGGCGATGACACCAAAG